>APFE030527700.1:847-56185 GCA_000404065.3 Pinus taeda
AGGGGGGCTCCCCGCCCCCCTCAAACCCCCTAGACAGGGGGGGCTACCGCCCCCCTGTGACCCCCCCGCTGCACAATCGGCGCAATGAAGGGGGGGCTCCGCCCCCCCTCTAACCCCTAGTTCACTACATAGGTTAGTCGTGGAAAGAATATAACACAACCCAACATACATATACCAAAAACTCATTTGCCTCTACTGGAAAATAATGAAGGATACATAGCCTGCATCTGATAAGCCATCTCACATGTAGCTTCATAGGGACCAAAGTGCTTCCACTACAATTTAACTTGCTTGATTTCTCAATTCTGGAGCATGAGTTGTTTCCACTGTAATATGCACCGAGGTTTCGGTTGGAATTCTCGTTCTAGTTCCACCCACAATATAGACCAATAAATCACATGATCAACATATTTCACATATATTTTAAGCAATGAAACATGGAAAAAATCATGGACTTTCATTATCAAAGGCAGTGAAAGACTATAGGCCACTGGTCAAATCCTCTCAAGAATCTCGAAAGGCTCGCAATACTGAGGTGCCAAATTAGCACATGACCCAATCCTCAAAGAGTTCTTCTTTGCCTTGATGTGTAAGTACACATGCTCCCCAACTTGAAACTCCTTAATTTCCCTATATTGATCTGCATAGCTCTTCTATATGTCCTATGTTGCCTTTAGATTCTTCTTGATAACCTGCATTTGGTCCATCTTTGCCAACAAATCATGTCCTATCAACACTTGTTACACATAATTTTGTCACTTTCCTTATACTCCCCGTTCCATGATCCTGTAGGACCTCTACAATGAACCATACATGCTTTCCCTTCATGAAGAAACTCCCATTGTCTCCCTCTTCATGAGCAGAACAATTCCCTTTTGCATCATTTCCCAAAAGTCTTCTATTTTTCCTAGTTTACAAGACCGGGGCTAATGACCCGTGTCCTCCTCACGTTGATATGCAGGGATTAAAACCATCCCTAGTACCGATCAGAGTGACTGAGCCTTGTTCCAGTCTCATCGATCCTCTTTTGAAAAGTTTTTTAAATAAGGAGCCGAAGCTTCCAGTTCTAGAAGCTTCATAATGGAAGTTTGGTAAATGGTTGGGCTAGATGGAGTCAAGGATGTCAGTTTGGGCTCCTTTCCCCTATTAGGATAGAACTACTTCAAGAGATAAGACCTTCTCCCATGAGAAGAGGAACCGTCTCCCTTCCATCCATGCTATATAAACCTCCCTTTTTCCCAAGCACAAGCTAGTGTTGGAGTGTTAATGTGGGTGTGCTAGTGCTAATTAAGTTTGGAGTATACAAAAAGCTATTCATAGTTTTAGCTCTCTAGTTATGTGTGAGGGAGAAGTGTGAATTTGGTTTAGTGAGAATATTAAAGGGAAGAGCCTTAAAACTATCATTGTTGAGGCCATCATGGAATGCTAACGGAAGTGTGTGGGAACCTAGTTTTGTCGGAGGAGAACATAAACATCAAGACAATGGTTGTAATCTCTTCTGGATTTAATATATATGCAACTGTCAATTGATTTCCTACAAAATGTGCCATCTCACATATTTATGGATTAATGCTTCTTGACTTGTTAAGTAGGCTGAATTACAATTTGTCTACTATCACGGTTGTTGTTTGATGTTGTTTACTTGTTTCAGGTGTTCGAAGAAGGAAATAGGAGATAGTTGGAGCAAGCAAGCAAGGTCATCACCAAACATGATAAGCGTACTAAGAAGTAGACCCTCTTAATTGGTTCTAACCTAAGAAAATCTTCCATAGAATGTCTTGTTTGTGGCTATACCCGCTGTTGGGCTAGAGGAATTGTTTGTGTTTGCACTTCGAATTTTACTTCACCACAAATTGGCGACTCCGCTGGGGATCCAATCCTTCTGTTTGTTTGCTTTAAATTTCATGGTTTTGTGTGAACTTTTTTAGTTTCGTCATTTCCCTTTAGTCCTGTCTGCTTTAATTTCTTTACTGCTCTAGGTCTGAAATTCACAGTAGAAAGTTTGGTCTCAACCTTTGAATTTTTTTTATTTTTATTTTTTTTCTTTGCATCCTCGCTCAGTGCGCTTATTTTGCTGACAGTCGCACCGATCAATGCGATATGTTCAAAAAAAGTCACGCCGATCAGGCCATCAACGCTAGTTGTAGTACTGGTCAGTCATGCCAGTCGTGCCTATCGGTGCTAGTTGTCAGTTAGGTAGTCACTCCGGTCTCTGAGTTAAGAAAAAATCAGAATTTCTCCCATTCCAACGCCAGTGTGTCTTGACCCTCGGACTCTCTTCTTCCTCCCAGAAGTGACTAGGATGCTTTGTTTGCTGGTTTTGATTGATTGATTGGCTTGAAGTTTCATTGCTTGATTTTTTGAGTTTTTTGGATGGTTTCTATAACCCTAGGGCATCTAGGTAAATTACCATTCATTTGTTTTTTTACTTATTATGTCAAGTTTATGATTTGCTGCTTCATTTAATCCATCTTTCAATCGCAACATCTTCATTGCTTCATTTTCAATCGAATGAGTGAAAGAGTCTCGTTTGTTCTCTTATTTCGAGTGTCTCTTTTCTCGTTTCGAGCATAGATTACATTGCTTGGTTATGTGTTTGGTTTGTTTGATTCAGGGAAACAGTTTCTTTTAGTTTCATTTATCATGCTTTGGATTTGATCGATGTTGTTTTTTTGGAATCATGAAAAAATTCATTAAAGTGCTTTATGTGAAAGATTAATTTTGCATTTTATGAAAACAAGAACATCATTCTAGTTTACTTAAGCGAAAATATTGCATTAGTAGAGTCATTGAGAAGCTATACTTGCATCATCATAAGCATTGGAAATGAAATGAAACTTCTTTTTTTGTTAAGGGAAGATTAAGTGCATTTAAGATATTTATTAGAGAAATGTTTTATTCTTTGATTGTTGCATTGATTTTGTGTTCCCTGTCTCTCAATTAGTGTTAACTTTCATCGAACAAAGATCTCTTTTCTCATATCGCTACATGTAGGAGTTTTGTTAGATGACAGTGGTAGGGCCTTGTAATTGAAACCTAATTCAATATCAACCATTAAAATTTATCGAATTAACCTAAGGAAGTATTGAAACTTAATGCTTACATTTAGTGGTCTATGCTAGAGACGTGTTCCGACGTCTTTAAACCTAGCAACTGTCGTTCGGTTCGACATTAGACAATGCTAGTACGGACTTGTGCTCCCCATACCACTGTGTATATAAAGGGAGACCCCACTAGGTTTGTGATCCTTTATCTGTTGGAAGCTGAGTCTTCTGCCTTGTAAACGTGATACACCAAACACAACATTCGGGGAGATTGCCTGCTTGTACTTCTCGGTTCACCAGGAGGTATTATGTAGTTCACGGTTACCTATTAATCCTTTATGCCTAGAGTACCTTGAGTAGTCATTTTTGATCTTTACTGACTCTTTAAATTTGAAAATATCATCGAGCACTTGTCCTTTCGAGCTCGTTAATTCCGAAAGCGACTAGAGTCACCTTTCGTCCTTTTCTTGGCTCTTAAAATATGAAAAGGTAAAGTTTTGTTTCAGTGTCTTAAAATTAACTACCCAAAAAAAATTCTTGGTTAAAGTTATCTTCCTTAGTGTTTCTTTAAAAGTCGATTCCAGTGGCAACATTCCTAGACTCTACCAGTCAAGCGTTCCCCTCGGATGGGAATCCTGGTCTTTTTCCTTCTTTTGGAAACACTGGTGCTCCTTATATGGCGACGTTGTCCCTTCCTGGGTTAACCATTGGTCTACCTGTCTGGTTATTTTCGACCTCGGTGGTCCTGAGCGTCCCGACTCCTGTCCAAACGTCTCCTTCATTCGAATCATGTCATGATGATTCTAAGGTTGACCCCTCGCCTTCTTCCCCTATTTCTTCACCCTCCTCTTCTACTTTGCCTGGTGAAAGTTTCAAATATAGTAACTAGGAGGCTAGGAAAAAGAAGAAGAAGACAAAGAAGAAGAAGTTAGATAAGCAAGAGGCCAACCGTGCAACTATTGCTCTGAGTGCACTTCCTGTCGACAAACCTTCTGATCCTCCATGGAAGGTCATATTACCTTGCAAGTTGTGTAAGGGTGACCATCTCCTTCGAGGTTTTCCTCGCATCGCCAGAGTCTTAGAGGAATGGTCTCAAGACCTGAATCAAACATCCTCGACAACCTCTGGAGAGCATGTTGATGCTACACCTTCAACTAATGATGGTAAGAAGAAAGGGAGTATTAGGTTCCCTAGTAGGTTATGTGAAGGAGACCATCTTCTTCACCTTTTTCCTCTTATGGATAAAGCTTCCAAAGTTTTGGAAAACCTTGCAGCTCCTCAACCCCAACTTCTTGTTTGTTATCAGAAGCTTTCTTCTGACCCTCTCCCAATTGGTAAATAAATTGACTTGGATTCATCTCTTGTCCATCCTACTCTTCCTGAGCGAGACTCTCTTGTGTCTGTTCTCGACCAACCATTGGTCGAAAAGAGTGTTAACTTGGTTTCGCCACCAGTTGTTCACTCTGTTCCTGAAGAGAGTAGTGATCATACTACTCATGTTCTTCTCATCTCCTCAGATTCTCGTGAATTGAAGAGTGACCCTCCCATCCTAGTTTTTCAAGAGAGTCCTTCTCCTTCTTCTGTAGGGGATGGGGGCAATCATATGATACCCCCACCAAATAGTTCTGTCGTTTCTTTTCATTGGAGTCAATTGACTGCATTTCGCCTTCAATCTTATGTGCCTTTCCAGATCACAGTACAAGCCTATAATATGGTAGTACATGGCACTATATTAGATGAAGGCACATCTGTTAGCATCATGTCTTGAGCTACTTGGCAAGCTTTGGGTTCCCCACAGCTTGTGCCTGTCACTCAGAATCTGTTGGCTTTCAACAGAGGAACCAGTCAACCCTTAGGGGTCCTTCCAAAGTTCCCTATTACTTTGGGAGTAAAGACCGTCTATATAGACATGATGGTAGTCCAAGCTTCGTTAGAATTGAATCTTCTCCTTGGAAGCGACTATGTTTATGTCATGGGAGCTCTTGTTTCTTCAATTTTCCGTGTGGTTTGTTTTCCGCATGAAGGGAGAATAGTGACCATTGATCAATTGTCGTTCATTGGCCACCAGTCGCCTCCTTTGAAACCATCATCCCCTATCGACTCTTGTTTGCAAGCGGTACCTTCCCTGCCATAGGTCAATTATGTGGCTACCCGTTCGGTCTCCACATTTGTTGATGGTCACATAGATGGTATAGTACATTATGTACTGGGGGCATTGGAACCCGATCTATCTATGGTACCAATTGACATGTATTCCTCCCAAAGCATGGTTCTTCCTTCTAGTGAAGAGCTCTTGGGAGCCATGTTCTCGTGTGGTCCATGATCAGATTTTGAGGATAGTTTGTTCTTGTGTCAACCTCGTTAAAAAATGAAACAGCATGTGGAGCAGAGTTCCTTGTCTTGTGTCAAGCTCGTTAAAAAATGAAACCAGGGTCATGAAGATAGTTCATGGCCTTGTGTCAACCTCGTTAAAAAATGAAACGAAGGGTGAGCTTAGTTCCTTGTCTTGTGTCAATCTCGTTAAAAGATAAAACAAGGGATGAACATAGTTCCTTGTCTTTTGTCAAGCTCATTAAAAAATGAAACAAGGGTCATGAGGATAGTTCCTAGTCTTGTGTCAACCTCATCAAAAAATGAAATAAAAGGTGTGAGCATAGTTCTTTGTCGTGTCAAGCTCATTAAAAAATGAAACAAGGGTCCGAGGATAGTTTCTTCCTATATCTACCTCATTAACAAATGAAACCAATTTTGAGGATAGTTCTTTTACTGTGTCAACCTCGTTAAAAAATAAAGCAAATCCCTTTTCCAAATCGAGTCTTTGATTAAGATCTCGTAAAATCCCAGTCGAGTCTTTCCAAGACCTCGAAAGTAAACCTTCATTCCATCCACCTAGTTGAATGAAATGAAGCTTGGGGGGCATGTACCTCAATTTGAGTCATTATGCCGGGGGCATGCAAAAACTTATCTCAAGCATAGTTTTTCATTTCAAGCTTGTGTAAACATGAAACTAAATCCAAGCAGAGTTCTCCATGGTTCAAGCTTGTGTAAAAATGAACCCATGCCCAATTTACATCTCGTGATTGTCATTTTTATCAGCTAGATGAGCCTTGGTTGTTTCATTCCATCACCACCATCTCTTCGGCTGATCATATGCTTTCACTTGGTTGTTTTTCCTTTCCTGAGGGACCACAATGATGAGTGGTTTTATTAGCCAACTTCTTGACCATTACATGTTTTGAGAAGTTCCATCATTGTCGGAACCAATTGCTACCCTTTATACCACTCGTTCCTCCAGGACAAATAATCTTTAAGCTCTTTTTTGAATCGTAAAAAATGAAAAGATCACCGAGTATTTTTCCCTTTTTGACTCGTTAAAAGAAAATAAAAACAGGGGGTCTTCTTTCAAGATCTTTTCCGACCCTTTAAACATGGAAAGATTGCCGAGCTCTTTTCCTTTTGAACTCGTTAACGGATGCAAAACATCGTGCGCCTAGTATACGTTTACCCCTTTTTCGGGCTGGGATGCACTATTTACAAAAAATGTACTCCTTGACTGAAATGGTCAAGCGGTTCTCTCAAGTATTATTTTCTACCTTTTTGGGCTCGAGAGGCACAAATGTACGAAAAGGGACCATGTGGAGTGTTATTTTCCATGTCTTTTTCAAACTCTCTAAACATGAAAAAGATACCGAGTTACACCTTTGTCAGACTCGTTAAGATATTAAACGACATCGGATTCGTCACCATGACGAACATGAGATTCTCCTTCCTAGGGCTCGTAAAAATTACTAGGATGATTTATATTACAAGCATATGTTATCCCCGTCAAGATTGTGTAAAATAACTTGAGTACTCGCCAGAAAGGGTGGCGAAAAAATGGGAAATTTTATCGATTGTGTCGGCATCTTACTCTTAAACATGACACTTTCTGTTTCATGTCGGGTTGGGATATCCTCAATTCATCTTTGACCTTCTTGGGTTGGGCCGTTTATTTTTTTCCTTCCATTTGATATCTGCCACGTCATCATGACCACTAATCCTATGGATCCAAAAGCTGCCAAACTCCGAGTCGTGTCACCGATATGTTCAAGAGTTGTCCTTCTGCAGTTACACTTACCCCTGATTCTTTGTATCATCCAAAATCATTTTGCATCCCTTTTTCTCGTGTCGAAGATGTGGGATACATTATGGCCCTCCTTCGACACGGTTGTTTCCTGTCGACTTCAGCTCATTATCTAGGAATTTGACCAAGAGACTCCCTTCCAGTACCTTAGATCTTGCGTGCCCTAATGGCAAGTTCTTCACACTTGATGACAAGTTCACATCATTGGCTTTCAATCGGGTGATTTCACGGGTGTTCGACTTCAATTTCTTTATTCACATTCCACGAATTGTGTTGATAGTACCTTGAGAACCATTGTCATTATTAGTGGTTTCTCTCCCACTTGTTAACAATTTACATCATTGGCTGGTAATTAAGTGATTTTCTAGCATGTTTGACGTCAACACATCTATTCACATGTTAGAATTTGTACTTTGATTAGGTTGTGTTGGAGCACAAGACCCTGGGCTCCAGTTGCAAAAGTCCAGGTTGCAAGGTGATGTGACATGATTGTGCTGATATACATGTCTCTTTCAGATGGATGGCTACGACCATACCATGAGTTGTCATATGTGATCCTTCTCATTATTGGATGGTTGCGACCATACCTTGGTTTCAATATGATCCTCTTTATCAGATGGATGGGCCCATGCCTGGATCCATTTGCACGATCTTTCTTTGGATCAGAGCGTCCATACCACGATTCATGTATCATGATAGAGTTTTCAGTAATTTATATGTATCTGTACTTGCTTGTAGGTTTTCGGAAGACAGACTATGGTTCCCTGCATTGATTCATAAAGCATTTCACCCCTCTCTAGTTCGGCCTTCACGCTTTAGGGGGCATCTGTTACACAACATTTTGTCACTGGCCCTGTACTCCCCGTTCCATGATCCTAGAGGACCTCTATAGTGAACCCTACATGCTTTCCCTTCATGAAGAAACTCCCATTGTGTCCCTCTTCATGAGCAGAACAATTCCCTTTTGCATCATTTCCCAAAAATCTTCTATTTTTCCCAATTTACAAGACCAACGATAATGACTCGTGTCCTCCTAGAGCCGACCAGAGTGACTGAGCCTTGTTCAATTCGTGCCGATTCTCTTTTGGAAAGTTTTTTAAATAAGGATTCGAAGCTTCCAGCTCTAGAAGCTTTGTAACAGAAGTCTGGTAAATGGTTGGGCTGGATGGAGTCGAGGATGTCAGTTTGGGCTCCTTTCCCCTATTAGGTTGGAACTACCTCAAGAGATAAGACCTTCTCCCATGAGAAGAGGAACCATCTCCCTTCCATCCATGCTATATAAACCTCCCTTTTTCCCAAGCACAAGCTAGTATTGGAGTGTTAATGTGGGTGTGCTAGTGCTAATTAAGTTTGGTGTAAACAATAATCTATTCATAGTTGTAGCTCTCTAGTTGTGTGTGAGGGAGAAGTGTGAATTTGGTTTAGTGAGAAGATTAAATGGAAGAGCCTTAAAACTATCATTGTTGAGGCCATCATGGAATGCTAACAGAAGTGTGGGAACCTGGTTTTGTCGGAGGAGAACAACAACGTCAAGGCAATGGTTGTAATCTCTTCTTGATTTAATATTTATGCAACTATCGGTTCATTTCCTACATAATGTGTCATCTCACATGTTTATGGCTTAATGCTCCTTGACTTGTTAAGTAGGTTTAATTACAATTTGTCTATTATCACGGTTGTTGTTTGCTGTTGTTTACTTGTCTCAGGTGTTCAAAGAAGGAAACGGAGATAGCTGGAGCAAGCAAGCAAGGTCATCGCCAAACGAGATAAGCATATTAAGAGGTAGGCCCTCTTAATTGGTTCTAACCTAAGGAAATCTTCCATAGAATGTCGTGTTTGTGGCTAGACCCGTTGTCGGGCTAGAGGAATTGTTTATGTCCACACTTAGAATTTTACTTCACCACAAATTGGCGACTCTGCTGGGGATCCAATCCTTCTGTTTGTTTGCTTGAAATTTCATGGTTTTGTGTGAACTTTTCTAGTTTCACCATTTCCCTTTAGTCCTGCCTACTTTTCTTTCTTTACTGCTCTGGGTTTGAAATTCACAGTAGCAAGTTTGGTCTCAGCCTTTGAATTTTTTTGTTTTTTGTTTTTCTTCGCATCCTTGCTCAGCGCATTTATTTCACTGATAGTTGTGTCGGTCAACGTGATATGCTTAGAAATAGTCATGCTGGCCCCCTTTTGGTGCTTGTTTTCAGTTAGGTAGTCGCGCCGATGCCTATAGGTGAAGATTAGGGTTCATCCCAGATCTCGACCAATGTGTCTTGCTCTCTTGATTTATGCCTTGTAGCTTGTTTAGACTGTATTATCCCTGACTAGAAAGCTTCATTTAGCTTGGTTTGTGTGCTTTCTTGGTTTAGCCCACCCTCTGATGTGTTAAGTTTGGCCTTGTTTGAAGTTATTTCTTATTTTTTCTTTGAATCCCTCGATCAACGCTAGTTGTCAGTTTGGCAGTCGCGTCGATCAGGCCATCAACGCTAGTTTTAGTACTGGTCATTGTCATTGTCCCTATACTCCTCGTTCCATCATCCTGGAGGACCTCTACAGTGAATTGTTTGTGGCTAGACCCGCTGTTGGGCTAGAGGAATTGTTTGTGTCCGCACTAGAATTTTACTTCACCAAAACACCTTGTTCATTGGATCACTCTAGTTGATGAAAGTATTACAACTCCGACCATAGAGTTCCTCAAATGGACTCATCCTCAGTGACTCTTGATAACCATTATTGTAAGAAAAATCCATCAATGGAAATACTCCTCCCACCTCCTCCATTGGTGCATGACATATATCCTCAACACATCCTCAATGTCATGTTGATCTCTATATGTCCATCTATTTACGGATGATAAGTTATATTGAAGGCCAAATTTGTACCCAACCTACAAATAAATCCTTCCAAAACCTGAAAGTGAACCTGGAATCTCTATCTGATATGATCTTCTTAGGAATACCATGAAATCTCATTATATCCTTGATGAAGATCTAAGCTACCTCACTAGATGAATTAGTTGTCTTCACTAGAATGAAGTGAGATACCTTGCTCAACCTATTAACGAAAACCATGATGCAATCATGTTTCTTTGATGTCCTCAGAAAAAATGTAATGGAATCCATGGAAATGACCTCGCATTTCCACTCAAGAATCGGAATATGTTCTAACAAACTAATTGGGTACTTACACTTAGCTTTCATGTGCTGACAATCCAGACATCTAGTAACAAACTCTGCCACTTCCGTCTCCAAATTTGGCCAATAGTATAATTTATTCACAACTATCAATGTCTTCTAATATTCCGAGTGATACGAATATGGCTTGACATGAAACTCCCCCAAGATAAGCTTCTTGAGCTCATTGTCATCTAACACATAGACCTTGTCCCTAAATCTCACCAAGCCATCTGTCATGAGATGATAATCTACATCATGTTCACCTGTACTCTCATGTAACCTATGCTTAAGTTGTTGATACCTATCATCATGTTGTCTTGCTTATAAGATCTAATCTTGTAAATTTGTCCCATAGGAGCTCACAACTGCCACATGGTTTACCTGCATTCTCCTACTGAGAGCATCTGCAACCCTATTCTCCTTTCATTTAATCTATCTGATATTAGGTCCCTACAATACTAGTGTAGCCCCCTTATTGTTATTTTTGTGTTCATGTAGCCCCCATATTGTTTTTTTTTGTGTCCATGTAGCCCCCATATTGTTATTATTGTGCCCCATAGAAGCCCACTATTGTTATTCTTGTGCCCTTACATTATTATTGTTATGAAGGCTATGCTTATATTGTGACCCCTTAGACTCCTATATATACAAAGGAGGTCTTGTCATTTGTATCATCCAACAATTGTTCATTTATGTAATGTAAAGGAGGTTTACCCTTCGAAGAGGATAACTTTTAAGTCGTTGATCTATCTTTTTGTGAGCTGGTTGCATAACATTTGGTATCAGAGCTTTGGATTCTAGGGTTTTGCTTCTTCAAATAGGTTATCTTGGATTTTTCCCTATAAATTTGTTTCTAAGAGGCTTCAAAAACTGAAATCATGGTGAAGATTGTGTACAAATTTCATATTTTGTTTCACTATATTTTCTGAGATATGATCCGAGGAAGTTAGGGTTTTTGTAGGGTCTAGAATTCAGTCTCAAACATGCAACCTAGGGAAAATCGCCATAACTTTCATTTCATGCATGAGATTTAAATTCTATATAAAGTGGCTGGAAATTAATATAATTTAGTGTTTCTTGTAGAAATTTCAAGGCCGAAGGTTGAAATAGTGACACGTGGCATCCCGTAAAACTTCGCTCTTCTAAACCAGTCCATAATCAAGTCATCGTCGGAGATTTGACATAACTCTTTCTTGAAGAATCCAATCTCGATCAGACTTGTGGGGTTCGAAAGAAGACTCAAAGGGCTATCTTAGGAAAACAATTCAGAACTTGGAGATCCAATATTACATATTTACGACTGTTTCAAGATCAAGATCCTAAAATCAAGGAAAAATTTGTGTAGTTTTTTTTTTAATTGCATAAGTTTTGTTTGAAAAATCAGTTTGAAGTGATTCCAAGGGCGTATTGAAGCATAGATATCAGTATTGGGTTCTAAAATTCCTCTTAGAAAAAATAATTCTACACCCATTAAGCCCTAAAAAAACGCTATTATGACACATGAAGAGGAAGAATTGCAACATGATATATCAAAACTATGGGACCAAGTGCAACAAATTTCGTTCTCACAAAGAACAACAAAAGATGAACTAAAAGGGGACATGGATGGTTTAAAATCATAAATAAAAGGTGACATGGATGGTTTGAAAGGCAACATGGATGGTTTAAAAGGTAACATGAATGGTTTAAAAGTAGACATGGAAGGTTTGACAAAGTTGCTACAAGAAAGGCTTCCTAATGGTGAAAAGGTATTCCATGAAACTCACAATGAGAACAAAAGGAATGTTAATCATGATTTTAGAGATCCAATGTTGGGTTTAAGACCCACCACATTCCAAAAATCGATAAGAGGAATTTTTATGGCAAGGATTCAGTAACATGGATACTACAGATGGAGCAATATTTTGATATCCACGATGTGCAACACACAAAAAAGGTACACATTGCATATTTATATTTAGAACCCAATCAATTTGTATGGTTTGTTCTCGTAAACCAGTTTTCGCTTGGTCAATTTTTACGAAGGAAATGATAGCACATTATGAGGATATAAAGAGCAACACCTTATTTATCCAATTGATAAATCTCAAACAAAAGGGTTCAATGGCGGAGCACATTGAGGAGTTCCAAAAGTTGAATATCAGGGTAAATGATATTCCAAAGGAGTATAGGATTGATGTCTTCATATGGAATTTAAATGATAACATCCAACATGAGGTTCGCCTTTGGGAACCTGATTCATTGGAGAAGGCATTCAGGGTGGCAAGAAAAGTTGAAAGCAAAACTATGCAACAAGGAAGTCTACCACTCACAACTATAAACATGGAATTGTTACTGCTCCTAGCCTTCCACAACTTACAAGGTTGACACCACAACAATTGGAGGAAAAGATAGCAAAAGGGATTTTTTATATTTGTGATAGAAGATACACTAAAGGTCATAAGTGCACTAAGAAGAAATTGTTTTAAGTAGATTGTGAAGAGGAGGAAGAAAAGGAACAAGAAACATCAAAAGAGGAGGATATACGCCAGGAACCAAACCCAGAGAAAGAAGAAATGGATCCGACCATATCTTGTAATGCATTGGCAGGAATTACCACTCCTCAAACTCTCAAGATAGAAGGATATATCAAGAAGAAAAAGGCAATAGTGTTGATTGATTCGAGTAGTACCCATAATTTTATTCATTATAAGATATCCAAGGAATTGAATTGCTTCCTATATCTAGCACCAGAGTTCCAAGTGATGGTTGAAAATGGAGGAACTATAAATTGCTCTGGAAATTGCTATAATATCAAGCTAACCATGGGGGAATATGTATTGAATAGTTCAATTCTTTCCATTCCAATGGGTGGTGCTGATGTTGTACTAGGAGTCCAATGGTTACAATCTTTGGGGACGATAGCTTTTAATTTTCAAGAACTTTTCTTGAATTTTTTTTGGGAAGGAAAGGAAGTTGACTTAAGGGGTATCGCAGGGAAACCAAGAAAGACAATCAGCTCCAATGGCATGACAAAATTTCTGAAGAAATAACAGTGAGGCGTAATTGCACAATTATCCTCACTAGAGGTTCAAACGTTGAAATCATCTATTTCTCCATATCTCCAAAGAGTCTTGGCCAATCATTCTAAGGTATTTGAGACTCCCATAGGCTTCCCACCTATTCATGATTATGATCATATTATTAATTTGATTCCAAGAAGTGTTCCTCCAAACATCAAGCCTTAAATATATCCTTATGCCCAAAAGAGTGAAATTGAATGCTAGAGGCTCGTATAATTCAACCTAGTCAAAGTTCTTTCTCTGCTCCATTAGTATTGGTACACAAGAAGGATGGATCATGGCTTATGTGTCGAGATTATAGGGAGCTCAACAAGCTCACTATTGAGCTCCCTATAAATTTTTCCATTCCTGTCATTGATGAATTATTGAATGAATTACATGGAACAATTTACTTCACCAAGTTGGATCTTCGTTCAAGATATCATTAAATTACAATGAAGATTGAAGACATTCTGAAAACAACATTTATAACTTATGGGGGTCATTATAAATTTTTGGTCTCACATTTTGGCCTTACTAATGCACCTTCCACATTTCAAGGTTTGATGAATCCCATTTTCAAATCCTTCCTTAGAAAATTTGTGTTAGTATTTTTTGATGATACACTAATGTACATCAAGTCTTGGAAGGATCATGTTCAACATGTTGACAGGGTGCTCAAACTATTGGAGGATAAACAATTATATGCAAAAACCTCCAAATGTTTCTTTGGAGTACAAGAGGTGGAATATTTGGGTCATATTGTATCTCATGAGGGTGTTAAGGTAGACCCTAAAAAAATTAAAGCCATTAAGGAATGGAAATTCCCCACAACCATAAAGAATTTCGAGGATTTCTCGGGTTGACAGGGTATTATCATAATTTTTTTAAAGAATTATGGGAGAATAGTGACACCTCTGACATCATTACTGAAGAAAGATGCATTTTCGTGGACTCCAGAAGCAACTAAGGCCTCTGAACATCTTAAAGAGGCAATGTGTCAAGCAACGGTCTTAACTACGTTAGACTTCAAAAAAACCTTTATTGTGGAATGTGGTGCCTCAGAAAATGGAATTGGTGGTGTTTTAATGCATGAAGGAAGACCCATCGCTTTTGAAAGTCATCCAATCAAAGGAAAATATTTACACAAACCTATTTATGAGAAGGAAATGTTGGCAATACTACATGCACTAAAGCAATGGTGACCTTACCTAATGGGAAGAAATTTCAAGGTAAAAACATATCACGATAGTCTTAAATGCTTTTTGGAACAAATATTATCTTCAGAAAAGCAACAAAAATGGATCACAAAGATGTTGGGTTATGACTTTGAAATCATCTACAAAAAGGGAAGAAAAATGTTGTTGCGGATGCATTATCAAGAAAGGATGAGGATGTGGAATCATTTCTTTGTGCCATTTATATTATCCAACCTGAGTAGATAACCAAAGCAAGGGATGAACGAAAGATTGATGAAGAGGTGTGGATACTCATTCAAAATTTGCAGCAAGGTCCTAGTACATATGATACATTTAGCTGGAAAAATGATTCATTATGGTACAAAGATCACTTATATCTTTGTAAGAATTCCCAACTCAAACAAAATATTCTTTTGGAATTGTACACCTCTCCCTTAGGAGGGAACTCGTGATTTTTAAAAAGTTACCATAGGGTCAAGAAGGAATTTTTTGGGGATGGACTTAAATTTGATATTTAGAAGTTTGTTGGCAGAATGTTTCATTTTCCAACAAAATAAAGTTGAGAAAATTAAGACCCCAGGTTTGTTACAACCTTTAGCCATTCCAAGTTAGCGTTGGGAGGAGGTCTCAATGGAGTTTATCACAGGTTTACCCAAGTATAAATGAAAGAGAGTCATCATGGTGGTAGTTGATATAATTACCAAGTATGCACACTTCTGTGAATTATCTCATCCTTTTAAATCCAGTACAGTTTCTATTGCATTTAAGGAAACAATTCAAAAGCTTCATGGAAACCCCAAGATTATAGTAAGTGACACAAATCCCATTTTCACTAGAAATTTTTGGACCAAATTATTTTCTTGTATTGATACTCAATTAACTCATATTTCATCTTATCATCCTCGATCTTATGGGAAAATTGAGATAGTGAACAGATGTTTGGAGGGATATCTTTGTTGCTTTGTATCTAATAAACAAACACAATGGGTCAAGTAGTTACCTCTAGCTAAATGGGGGTATAACACTTCCTTCCATACTGTAGCAAAAATAACCCCATTTATGGAACTTTATGGATATCGTCCACCATCCATCACATCATATTTAAGAGAAAATTCTAAGTTTCAAGAAGTGGAAGATCACATTGAGCATCAACAACAAGTTCTCCAACTCTTAAAGGATAACCTCACTTTGGTGCATAATCAAATGAAACAACAGAGAGATCAACATTGTAGTGAAAGAATTTTTGATGTAGGCGACTAGATATTTTTAAGGCTACATCCATATAAACAAATGTCCCTTAAGCAAGCTAAGAAGGATAATAAAGTAGCACCCAAGTACTACAATCCTTACAATGTTTTGCAAAAGATTTGAATTATGGCATACAAATTGGAGTTGCCTGCATCTTCCCGAGTACACCCAGTTTTCCATGTTTCATGCTTAAAGAAGGTTATTGGTGACAAGCTTCAAGTTCAAACAGTGTTTCCATAACTTGACAAAGAAGGAAAATCATATTTGAGCCGGAAGCAGTCATAGAAATAAGAACCTGACAACTACAAAATCGATCAATTTTAGAGTATCTCATTCAGTGGAAGAAATTACCCATTAAATATTCCACATAGGAGGATGAGAATTTTATATAGAAGCATCTAGAACTACTCAAGCATTGAGGACAACAATTTTTTAAAGGAGAGGGGCATGTTAGGTCACTATAATACTTGTGTAGCCCCTTTATTGTTATTGTTGTGCCCATGTAGCCCCCATATTGTTATTATTGTGCTTCATAGAAGCCCACTATTGTTTTTGTTGTGCCCTTACATTATTATTGTTATGTAGGCTCTGATTATATTGAGACCCCTTAGACTCCTATATATACAAAGGAGGTATTTCTATTTGTATCATCCGTGAATTGTTCATTTATGTAATGTAAAGGAGGTTTCCCCCTCCAAGAGAATAATTTTTAAGTCGTTGATCTATCGTTTTGTGAGTTGGTTGCATAACATCTGATCTCAAAGTCAAACTCACTGAGGGTAGCCAACCATCTAGTTTTCCTAGCATTCAGATAAGGTTGATCAAATAGATACTTTAGTCCACTATGGTCGCTCATCAAAATAAACCTCCTTCTAAGAATATAATGCCTCCACATCTTCAAGGCCTGAATAATAACTACCAAATCAAGATCACGAGTCACATAGTTATGTTCGTGCTTATTTAATTGCCTTGACTCATAGCAAACCCCCTGTAAGGGCCTTGAGTTGGCGACCGCTCGAGAGTGTAAAAAAACCAGAGTCATGGGTACGGGCACACCCAACAGGTGTGCGAACGTAGTAGCAGACACATTTGGTTAAATGTGTTCCGACAGACGAGTTCGGTTAAAGGTGTGTAGATTAGTTCGGTTAAAGGTGCGTGTGATGGATGAATTTGGTTAAAGGAGACTTGATACGGATGATTTCGGTTAAAGGCGACGGGCGACCGGAAAGTGCAACAGGTAGACATTTGCGACGGGCAAGGGCGCCCACCCAACCGACCAAAGGTCAGCCCATGAATTAGAGAAAATATGAAATGACACATGCTAGAGTTGTGGACAGGTCGGTTGGACAACATATGGGCTGGTTGACCCATGAACAAACTGAAGAGACGCAACCCTTAGAAAACCAATGCCGATGGGAAGCGTATATATTGGCGTGAATGCATTCGGTTGGAGGCATCATCAAACCATTGAATAACACATAATCACAGAGCAAAGAGCGAAGGGAAAAGTGGGCAATTTGGGTAGAAGAATAGGTGGAAGAGTTAGGGTCATAGGTAGAGTTCCACAGGGTGGAAAGGCGTGGCAGGGCATCATCCCACAGGTAGGCAAATTGGGCCATGCTTCTGCCTTGCGAGGGAAAGTGTGGACGACTGAAAGAAGTTTTGACTATTTGGTTGGGCAAGTGAAATTGTTTGTTGGACCAAAGTTTGGGGTTCCCACAGGGTGTGGGCCGCTGCTACACAAAGTAGCATAGGCTGCATGATAGAGAACGATAGTTGGGCCAGCAAGGGCGAGGTCTGCATGAAGAAGCTAGGCCACCACTACATGATGGGAAGGGTGTGGCTAGGAAACAATGCAGAATTTGATAGAGTTGGGCAGGCCAATTTAGAAGGTTGCACAAGTTGTGAAAATTGTAACTTGTAAATTATTTACAGAAGTTGAATATTTCATAAGTGTTGGACAGACCTGTTCAGGATTTGCCCCTCCCTTTATAATTTGTGTAAATTGTTTTTATTGTGTTTACATGTTATTTCTATTGCATAGTAAGAATATGAATGATAATTGAACTAAGATTGTTTCCACAAAATATGTATAAGAGAAGTGAACACTTAACGAAATTAATTAAGTGTTGAAGGTTAGGCATAGTCAGAAAATCGTAATAGTGGTGAAATGAAAAGGTTGGTCAGTGCCACACCATGCTCAAGTGTGGTTGGAAGTGACCACTAGCGTCGGGCCATGAAAAGTGGTATTAGATCCCGATTTGTGAAGACTGGTTGGAGAGATACATCATCCAACTTCATGGTCAGATGGTATCAAGGGACCTTTTTTAGAAAGATGGATTTGCAGATTAATAGTTGGTTGTAGTGCGACACATAGGGAAGTTTAGCAGGGGCAAGATAGCGAGCTTGGGTCAAGCTAAACATGGGAGTCATAAGGGTTGTTCGAAAACTTGAAGAGATTGCAGATTTTTGGAAGGTTAAGAAGCAACAACACTATGAAGCACTTGTGTAGGGGTGGGAACACTTGGACCACATTGAGGATGGAATAGTGGATGTGTGGAAGGCCTTGAACAATATACATGGTAATTCTGCTGAACTTGAGGAACTTGATGATAAACTACAACAAGGAAACTGTAGACTCCAAGAACTCATCAATGAATAAGTTCTCTTAAGGGAGGAACAAGCCAAGTTGCAGGTAAGAGTCAAGGAGCTTGAGGAAGGGATCAAGAAGGACTTTCTTGATCACAAAAAAGATCACATCATTGTCATAGAGGAAGATGAGATTGAGTAAGTTGAAAGACTTGGGGATTATTATCGGGCAATGAAGGGTGATTAGCGGATGATGGGGGAACTTTGAGATGAAGATGATGTATATCGATTAGGTACGATTGGACAACATGCGAAGGAGGAAACTCTTGATGGAACTCAAGCTAGACCAAGTTTGAATTGCTCAAATAAAGCAAAAGGGGAATTTGCATACCTCAAGAGGGCGGTCAGGTCGATATATAGGGTGAAAGATAGTTATGAGGAAGAAATGATGAAGCAGGCTGTAGTAGTAATATGCAAGACAAAATCTATGTAGGATGACGGTGTGTTGGGGTTGAGTTTTATGTATGTGATTATGTGTGGAAGAAAGTTTGTTGCATTTATTGATACGGGAGCTACACATAGTTTCCTTAGTAAGAGGGCAACAACATCTTTGAAGTTGAAGGTTGGAATGGAAAGGGAGTTGAGTTCTTTCAAAGCTATTAATTCAAGGATGAAGGTTGTGACAAGTGTTCTAAAGGACACACAAGTGAAGGTGGGTTCGTGGTTAGGAAAGTTGGATTTGAGGGTGATTGAGATGGATGATCATGTTATGGTCTTGGGGAAGGACTTCTTTGTAACAACACAAGCCATACCGATGGCGAACCATGAAATACTCTTGATTACAGCTGGTGGGAACCATGATCGTGCCGATGACAAGGAAGAGTCGTTTGGGGTATCATCCAAGGATTGTTTCAATGACTTTGTATGAGAAAGACCAAAATGTGAAGCATGAACATGTGGAACAATAAGAGGTTGGATGTTTGACTCAAGTGAAAAAAGGAGAAGAGGATGATCGAATTTGTTGCACAAGCCATGAAGAAAATAAGGATGGAGGTGGAAGGATGGCTCCACCCATCACAAAGAAGCAGGATGTGACATCTACCATGGAAATTCATCATGTGATTTTTGAGGAGAGAGGAGACCCGAGTACTTATTCTAAGGAAAGAAAAGGAGATGAGTATGCATATAGATATCCAACTAGTATTGTGGAATATTATAGATATGCTATGGGAATGTATGACTTTCAGTTGACAAAGGGAAAACTTGAGAATATTGGATGTAAATAGGAAGAGGTTGTTGTTCTGCATGGTTACTTGAGGACGCAACATAAATCAGACACATGGGTGGATGAGAGTTAGGAAGGAAACTTCCTGGCCCTCTTCATGCACTAGACCTTGGGATATGGGTGAGTGCAATGCCTTAATGAGGAGGAGGTGTTGCACCACCATGACAAAGGGGCCTTTAGGGAAAGGGCCTCACAGATAGAGATGATGGTTGGATGGATGTGGTAGTTGGTATATGACCATGGGAAACACATGGATGATAATATTGATGGGTAGCATATCGTAGATGAGATGGAGACTTCTTCATGGACTTGAATATGGCACACTTAACATTGCATGGAGATGGGAAGAGTTCTTGATCAAGTTGTAGGTGTGAGAAAGTGTTGAAGGAAATGATTGAAGAAGGCATGAGGATGTGCATTCTCATGGATTTGACGTGATGGTTGGATTATCTACCCAACTAGTTCGAGACATGGGGGTCGACAGTGTACAGATGCATGGTAGAGTTGATTTGGATTATGACAACAGGAGTTCACATGATGATGATGATACATGGTTGTGACCATCAATTGAGGAGTCTTAGACATACATGGAGTTATGAGCCTTGATGGAGGTTCATGTGATGGAGGTAGGGAGTTAGGAAGCATGGATATTTGATGTTGGAGATGGTGCCACTTTGCAACACTTTGGTCTTGGAAATGGAGTTTTTTTAGGTGGTGTTGTCGAGCGAAAAAACTTTTTAGCGTAGGGGAGGATGTAAGCGCCTCGATTTGGCGAGCGCCCAATAGAGTCGAAAAATTGGAGTCACAGGTATGGGTGTGCAAACATAGTAACACACACGTTTAGTTAAAGGCGTGCATATAAATGAGTTCGGTTAAAGGCGTGCAAACAAGTTCAGTTATAGGTGTGCACAATGGAAGAGTTTAGTTGAAGGCATGCATACAATTTTGGTTATAGGTGTGCAAAATGGAAGAGTTCGGTTAAAGGCGACTCGGTGGGGATGAGTTCAGTTAAAGGCGACGAGCGAACGCATGTGAGGGGAAAGGGCGCCCACCCTACCGACTAAAGGTCGACCCATGACTTAGTGAAAATATGAAGTGACGCGTGTTGGAGTTGTGGATAGGTCGGTTGGACTGGGCGGGGCAACCTGTGAGGAAAATGGAGAGACATGACCCTTGGAAAACTAATGCATATGGGCAATGTATATATTGGCATGAAGGCCTTTGGTTGGAGCCATCATCGAACCATCAAACAAAACTTAACCACATAGCATAGAGCGAAGGGCGAAGTGGGAAGTTCGGGTGACAAAACATGTAGAAGAGTTCGGGTCGTAGGCAGAGTTCTGTAGGGAGGTAGTGTGTTTTCCCATAGGCAAGTGGGCTAGGCCATGTGCTCACCCAGGGCGGGTGGTTGAACAAAGTTCTAGTAGTTTGGTTGGGCGAGTGAAGCTGTTTTTTGGGCTGAATTTTGGGGTTCCCATGGGGCATGGGTCGCTGCTGCATGAAGTCGCATAGGATTCACGATAGAGAACGACAATTGGGCTAGCAAGGGTGAGGTATGCACAAAGAGGCTAGGAAACCACTACACGATTGGTAGGGTGTTCCGAGGTAGCAATGCATAATTTGATAGAGTTGGGCAAGCCGATTTAGAAGGTTTCACATGTTGTGAAAATTGTAACTTGTAAATTATTTACAAAAGTTATAGTAGTCATAAGTGTTGGGCAGACTTGTTTGGGAGTTGCCACAACCTTTATAATTTGTGTAAACTATTGTGATTGTGTTTACATGTTATTTCCGTTGCGTAATAAGAAGATGCATGATAATTGAAGTAAGATTGCTTCCGCTGCATATGTATAAGAGAAGCAAACACTTAACGAAATTAACTAAGCTTCGAAGTTTAGGTGTAGTTTGAGAACCGTATGTAACAACCCAGGTGAAAATTTCATGTAATAAAAGTTAATAAAGGCAAAATAAGACCACAGTTAAGGGACACTTATTCCAATATGGATGTTGGGAAAAGATATCCTAGTGGGCATCACTAGATGTGTTTATGGCTAAGGAAATTGGCAAATGCATTAAAAGGCAAAATGATATTTTTGACACATTTATTTATGAAAATAAAGTAAATTAGGAGAAAAGTAAGGTGAAAGGTCACAGGTTGCATGTGAGAAGGAAAATGAAGAAAAAATATGGAAAATGAAGAAAAGAGAGGCCTCATTAATAAAAAGGCTTATGAGGATCAGTTGGTAACCTTTTGTCAGTTCAAGTTTTGGAGCTCTTTCATTATTCTCTCTCTCTCACTCCCTGTCACTTAGAGTTTTCTTGGAGCACTCTAGCTTTGGATTAAGAAAGGAAAATAAAGCAAAGGGAAAGGAAGGAAAGAAAGGATCAAGGAAGGAAGATAAGGATCAATAGCTTCAATAGGAATACTTGCATGTAACATATTGCATGTGTGATTTCCTAGATGGTTTGGACATGCATGGATTTGCATGTTGGTGTGTGGTTCTCTTTCTATCAGTGGCATGGTTTTGTCTAGTTATGACAGTGGTTTTCAACCTAGCCTTTCTTTTTTCTGGATGCCATGGTACGTTGGAATGTTATCTCAGTTTTAAGCTTTGGCATGCCAGATGGATTTCAGAATCCAGGGCGGAGGTGGTCTCAAGGTTCATTCCCAAAGGACTAGGAATCCCTTGACTAATTTTGATGGGATACACGGTAAAGCCTGAGGGAGAAGTCACAGTTTAGGGCCTATTATTCTGGGATTGTATTGTGGTAAAGCCTGAGAGACAAGGAGACGAAATATTCCTCAAGGATAGTGATGGATTCCAGATGGAATTCTAAGTTCGGTTCGGTTGTGATTGGAGCACCGGTTTTGGTGTGATCACGGTTTGGTGAGGGTGGAGGTGGTTTAACCTTTGGATTCCCTTGATTGTTTTTGGATTGGTTTATCCATGATATCCCACATTCATGCCTACAATATGGAACGAGGATGACTAGCTGAAAGAAAGGTTTGGTTTAGCCATGTCTACAATCGGGTGGTATGTGGAAGTCTCGAACCTAGTCGAACTTGCGTATGATTAATGAAAGTTAAGTTCTCTTGCTTTTAAATTTTTTTATGTGGATTTAATGGTTGTTATAACTTTGTTATTTACATGGTTTTATGTTGGTTATAAGCATGTTTAATTGACTAGTTCATGTCATGGTTATTTCATGTATTTAATTATAATTGTTAAAATGATGGATGCAAGACCTAATTGATGTTACAATAGTTCAAGGGAGAAGGTGGTTATCCTTCTTGTTATGTTTAATAAGAGTTTTTAGTCATTCATGCTCTGTCTTGTATCATAGACCTGTAGGTTGCATTGATGCCAAGTGTTTGATAGAATGTCAGTCCTAGTCTTGAGGTTTATTTTTTGTTTATTAGTCTTATCATCATGTATTTGATGGATTCTAAAAGTTATAACAATTTCTGGGCAGTGGCTAGAATTCTGGGCTAGAAAAGTGCCTTGAATTTCGTGGATGTTGGCACGGGTCTGCTGGGAAAAGTCCCTGGATGTTGGCTTGGAGGACTGTGAGAACGTCTAGAGGTCCCTAGACGCTGACATGCCTATAACATGAGAGCATCCATAGCTCAATAGATTAAAAATATTAGTGGGACCCAGGGGCAGGATGCCTGAGTGGCTGAGATGTCTCCTGGGGGTATTGTTGCTGATGTGGAAGGTGTGGTTGATGTGTTTCCGTTGATTCCATTTCCTTAAGGTCACCAAGGAGGTTGAATCATATTATAGTAGCCTATTCATAGCATGTTTGCCCCGTTTGGCCAATTACTTGGGTAGATGTGGGAGGAGGGTGGTTACAGTTGGTATCAGAGCATGGTTGCACTCTCCTTGGGTGATGTGTTTTTCATGCATTCATGTCGGTTGTAAATGTATCAGTCATCCTTGTGGTCTATGTGCTTGTTGCATATGCACTATGTTGGTCATGGTCGTAGTGATGTCACCATGGGAATAAAGATGTAGTTGTGTGAAGCATGTTGTCATGAGTGTATGACAGGTTACATGTTATATGTTGCTTACATGTGTCATTTTGTATACTTGGTTACATTCTCGTATGTTTGGTTACATTCTTGTATGTTTGGTTACATGTATCATTCTAGTAGATTTGGTTACAATTATCATCGTTCATGCTTGATCATATGCATTCATGCGTGTGCGTGGTCGATTACGCATTGCTTATGCATGTTAATGTTTGCAAGTGGTCAAGTATACAGTGGTGCTATGATTGTTGTTGTCATGCATGTAGTCATGGTATGTGTGTAGTTGATATGGTCATGTATTGATGACTTCACTCTAGCTAGATTGATGGTTACATGGTTATGTGCTTATGTGTCATATGTCTATATGTTGTTATGATTATGTTATACATGTATGACATTGATTTGATGATCTTGTAGATGAGATATCCTCCCCAAATTATGCTAAGGTACGTTGGGTTTATTGTGATCTAGTTTAGCTAACATAGTATGCCTTGCAAGAAAGAGAGCAAATGGCTAGCAAGATGGTAGACTACAAAGACTCTCCCTATGAATAAAATGAGCAACGTGGTGTTGGGAATTCTTCTGATTTGGCAGATACATTGAGAAGTTTGATGGAATAAATAAGGATTTGTAAGGTGGACAATGATAAAATCATGTAGGCACAAGAGAAACAGGCATAGGTTAATGAAATACTACTTTAGAGTTTGTTAGAATTGCAGCAACAGGGACCACTTCAGATCAACCATGAGGAGGAGGAAAAAACTAATGGGGTGTATGGTAGTAGATCTTATGGTGGTAACATGTCATACAAATATGAGAAGATCAGAGATGGCAGGTTGCTGGACACTCCAGATAGGAGACGTCATGGACACATGTACTATTCTAGTTCTGGTTTGGACAAGCATATGATTGTCATTTTTATCATCCTTACAATAGGAGTGGTAGGGGCTACTTTCCGCATGAGTTTAAGAAATAAAATCCACCTACCTTTGATAGAGAGGTGAAGAAATCACAGGATGCAGAGGCATGGTTGCTTGGTATGAAGAAATTCTTCAGATTGTGTGATTATTCAGAAAACATGAAAATGAAGATAGCCACTTTCAGTCTCAAAGGTAAATCAGATATTTGGAGGGAAGATGTGAAGAATGTTAAACGTATACATGAGGATGATTTGACTTGGCATGAGTTTGAGAGGCTCTTCAAGAATAATTGTTTGTCGGAAAGATACTTTGATGACAGAGATAAGGAATTTTATGAGTTGTGGATGTGTTCCATGACATATGATGAGTATACTAGCAGGTTCTTTGAGCTATTGAGATATGTGCCTTACCTCAAGGAGGAGAAGGCCAAGGTTCAGAGGTTCATTAGTGGACTGCTCATATCATATAGAGACCGGATTGAGTTCGATGAGCCTATATCGTTGGAGGAGGCCATCCGAAAGTTGAAACATTGTTATGAGTAATCGAAGCGCAAAGTTGAGCCTAAGCATGACTTGAAAAGAAATGAAAAAGCTAAATGGAAATGGCCACCAAAGCGAGGAAGACCTAAAGAGGCAAGTGAGAAATAAAATTTAGTTCCTATAGGAAGTTAAATACAACTGAGAAGGGACATGGAGAGCAGGAGGTTAGAGGCGGTGGTAGAGAACCATTGCAGTGTTGGATATGTGGTAAGGATCATCGTAAGCGGGATTGTTAAAAGTATTATAGTCGTAGTAGACCCAACTATAGTGCTCAGGAGGTGCATATAGTTGGTGATTTTGTTCATAACATTCCTTGAATCTATGCAGTTGTGGACAACATGTAGGTGGGTCATCAGGAATCTATCATTGAGATGAACGGTAAGCTTTGTGATCAAGTTGTTTCCATTTTGATTGATCCTGGATCTAACTATAGTTATATTACTCCTGACTTGGTGGATAAGTGTGGTTTGAGAAAATAAGTGCATGCAAAATCTTGGTTGGTAAAGTTGGCTACAGGTACAAAGAAGGGAGTTCACCATTGGGTAAGAGCTTGTGCATTTGAGTTAAATGGTATGCCTACAGCAACACATATGAATGTACCTCCATTGGGATCGTATAGTATGCTTTTGGGTATGGATCGATTGTACCTTCACAGGACCAAAGTGGATTGCATCAATAAGGCCATTGAGTGTGTGGATGTGTTGTACTATACAAAACCCCCCATTTTAATATATTATATATTTCCTATGAAATTTATTATATTAAAATAGGGACCCTTCATTTAAAAAAAATAAAAAATCTTATAATCAAAGTTTAATACTTAGGATTTTTAATTAAAACCCAAATATTAAACCTTGATTATCCCCAAAAAAAACCAAATTTTAATAGCCCTCGAGATGAAAACTATACTTAGGCCTCAAAAACTCTAAGTATTTAAAAAATACGGGTTATTTTAAATAAATCGGAGTTTTATTCCCCTAAAGTTCAAATCTTAAACAATCTCTGACTCATCCCGCTTCCCCGCATCGCAACCATACAAAGGTTCCAAAGGCCTTAAGTCTGAGCCCTAGCCAATTGCGATATGTGATTAACCCAACCTCCACAATCGGGATTTAAAGTCAAGATCAAAGCACACAATACAAAGAAAATGGGCTATAGTTCTAAATATTCTTAACAAAGAAAAGACGCGCAAAAACATTAATCCAAATTTTTCGAGACCCACAAGGCCACGTCACTACATCACATCACAAACCACACCGTGGAAGCTACACATGCTTAAGTCTATAGCCCATTACCTTAGCTGATTGTGATTTGCAATTAGACCAAACTCGAGGGAATTATTAACTTCATTTCATTTAAATCCCACATCCGGACCTATCGCAAGGACCATTCCCTTTGTCGATTGCGATATGATGTCAGTAGTGATGTTAGATCCACGTCATCCTCCATGTAAGATTCAATGTCATTGTCACGTCTCCCACCATGCCAAAACCACATCATCTGCCACATCATCCATGATGTCACCCCGAGATCCCAGAATCACAAAATTTAAAGGGACACAACCTGTAATAAACCTTCCACCCCCAGTCGATTGTGATTTGCGATTAGACCAGACTCGATGGGATTATACAATCCAACTCTACATACCTCGCGTCCAAGGAAATCACAAATTTTAAAAGGATACGGTTTATAACAAGCCGTCCACCATTCCATACGCCAATTGCGATGTAATTTAAAAAAAGGCCCCTTTTGGATTTGGTATGAAATATTCCCGCTCCAAGCCAATTGTGATTGCTTTAAAGTTTTAACCCTGGTTCTATGTCAACTACAACTGTTTTATGATATGCCCCAAACTATGATATTCGATTGCGATAAGCTATAAAACTTCGCATTCCTCTCCACGATCTCTGTCAAATTTATTGCGCTCTATGTTTTCCTAATTTCCTGCAAAAGTGATTTGTTTCAAATAAAATGTGTTGATCATATCATTTATGTTTATCTTATCAATCCTTGTTTGTCGTGTTCAGGGCCATAACAGAGAGAGACAACTATGTTGATTCGTGGTAGATCAGTTCAAACAAGACAGACAGGCATCCGAAGAATTTGATGGAATGAATGAAGCTGATGATGACAACAAATCCTTTGCAAGAAACTACTACCAAATATTGTTTTCTTTAAACATTGTTGAAGGGATATGTTTAATTCCCTTAACACTCTATAAAATAGATTAGATTTGTTTTTGTTATTTAAGCTTAGCTGTTGTAGGAAATAAGGGTCCTAAATTTTATGAAGAAAGGCTTATGAAAGTTTGCACTACTGTACTTTCATGCTTTTTGAATAGAAAGACTGGAACATGGTTTTATGAATTTTCAATAAAGGATTTAGAGAAGTTTCACTACTGTACTCTTGGAATTATCTTTGTGAGAAGTATTAAATTGCTGCTATTTCCTTTGTGAGCTAAGCAAACGTGCATCTCGTATTTCTATCTTTGTGCCTTTGTTTTGTTCATGAAATAAATAGTGAATTTATCTCTGCAAATTGTTTATTACATGATATTTCAAAACGAACAGTGTTACATGTATTCACTTCTGATCATGCTGCCATTAATGTTTTTAAAATATTTGTTAAGAAATTTTCCTTTTTCTAAATGTGATATGAACTATACATATTATTTCGATTTAACTATTTAATCATAATAATCATCTTTAAATATTTTCATTTCCATTAGTGTTTGATCAATCTATATTGTCATTCGCTATGGAAAATTATTGTAGATTGCATCTAGATGAATGTTAAACAATCCTAGGTTATAGAATAAATTAAAGTATATGTTTCCCATTTGATTCATTGCTGCAAATACATCTATTTCACTCCATTATAAGAATTATATATCCATTCAATCACCCTCATTGGGAAATTGGTCCCATTATATCTAGTCGGAGCCACTACTTAAACGAAAAAGGAGCTGCCTTAAGGTTTGGACTAGGTGGTTTTCCCGCTGTGTTGACGCAACAATTTTTGAGGCCTCAACACTTTTTGGCGCTAGAAGGAGGGCTTGCAGACTATGAATGACAAGTGAGTCCAATCCAAATTCAAAAGGCCATTCCAAGAGTCATTCTCCCTCCAAATCTCCTACAACTTCCAGATCCCCTCTAGAATCTCCTACTTTTAGATCAGAAGTTGTACAATCACCTCCCAAGTCTCCTAGAATACTTCCTGAGGTAATCCTTACAGATTATACTCTAGAATCACTAGAAATTACAGCTTTGATAAAGAAATTAAATGACGTCTCCATTTCAGCAGAAAAGCCTGAATAATCTGAAGTTATTGAAGGAAGTATAACTTCTAGTTTTCAAGGAACTGGTGTTTTAACTCGGTACAAAGTGAAAAACTTGGCATCTCGCCATTTGAATTTCCACTTCAATCCCGCCTAAAGAAAACTGGTACATCAAATTCCCGAACTTCTACTAGTGAGATTACCTCATTCTCTCATTCACCAACTTCTCCATTTCTTCCTTTTTCATTTCCTTTCTCTCTACCTTTCACTTCATCTATTTCCATTTCCTCTACGCAAACAACTAGTGCTACCTCAAGCAGTACTATCACAACTACCAGTTCTTCTTTCATCACATCCACCTCTCCAACTCTTACAATGGTAGCCAGACCATGGTCCAATCTGGGAGCTGTTCAAATGCCAACACCACTTCATCCTCTACCAAAACATCTTGAAATATGGCTCCCCAAATTCAATCATGATGATGGGTTACCTGTTGAAGAGCACCTTCACAACTATATGTTAACCATCAATCTTAATGGGGTAGATGAAGAAGATGTTGTTGTTAGATTATTCCCGTGCACTTTTATAGGATCATCAGGGCCTTGGTACTTTTCTTTACCAACCAATTCTATTACTAGTTGGGATATTTTTGAACAACAATTTTTGACTAAATTTGGTGATGATCGCTCAACTGCATCTCTTATCAATGATCTTTCAATTCAGGGGAAAAGATAAAAGATTTCAATTCCATATTTAACAAATTGTTAAATAAAATGGCAACTACTTCTATACCTGGTGTCGATGTACAAATATAATGGTATATTTCATCTCTTCCTTCTAACATAGGAATTTTCGTATATAGAGCTAATAAAATTACCTTGGTAGAAAACATGAAAGAAGTTGTGTTTGTAGAGAAGGGAATAAATGCACTAGAAAAGAAGAAAGACCAGGAAGACAGAAAACTAAAAAAAGTTACATTCAAGGATGGAGCTAAAAAGAAAGCACCTAAATATCCCTTTGATCTTGAAGGCTTACAACAATTCCTTCAAACCTTGTCCAATGAGATGGTAGAGATAAAAAAGAAAGTAGTCGAATCTTCTTCTTCCAAAAAACCTTTTAGACCATTTAGAAGAAATCAACCACTTAATTCACAACCTCCAAACATGATCTCTAATGTAGAAAACTGATGATGAAGATGAGGAGGAAGGAACATTTTCTGCTTAAGAATGCCAAGATGAAAAAGTAGCTGAATTAAATGGAGTGTGGGATTTTATGCTTCCTATTTCTGATAGTGAAAATGAATATGAAGCATTACCTGTTAGCACAAGAAGTAAAGGTTCAATTGATCCTATACAACCAACTAAAAAACAAAAACCTTCAACTTCTATTGCTAAAGATAAAGTTGTTGTTAACAAACCCACTTCCAATTCTCCCCAAGCAATCCCGTCTTCATCTAATTCTCCATCTTCACCCAGAGCTTTAGTAGTTTCAGATACTCTGGATTACAATATAGTTGAGGGTATGAAGAAGATAAAATCAAACATTTCTCTTTTTGAACTCACTAAACTCAAACAACAGCATAAATTTTTACTAAAAGAATTAAATGCAGTACTTACTTCTCCTCTTCCTACTGTTGAAGTATCCAAAGCTTCTAACAGAATGGGTAAAACTCATGTTCATTCATGATTAGATCCCTCTGATGCTATTCTGATTGGACAAGTTTAACTCACATACTCCTTTTATTTTGACTTTTGAAATATTTAATAAAAATGTGCATGATTGCTTGGTAGATTTAGGGGCTTCTTCAAATATCATGTTGTATTCAATTTGTCTAAAATTAAAAATGTCACACCAGAGAACTCCAGTTCACATTGTGCAACTCGATAGGACAAAAGTCAAAGTCATAGGAGATATGAATTCAATTCTTATTAGATTATCTTTGAATCCTGAAGTGTGTCAAATAATTGATATATCTGTTGCTGATATCCCAGACTTCTACGGTTTAATTCTTAGTAGAGATTGGTCAGAAAAATACATGGTTATTTTTCTACTAATTGGTCTCACCTATGGCTCCCATTTAATAGAAAGCCGAATAAAATTATAATCAACTGAGAGAAACATATGAAACATTCACTAAAAGATTTTGAAGGTGAAAATGAGGCAGTAGTATTCAATAACAACAATCTTGGAAACTACACCACTAAATCATTTTTTGAGAATATTAAAGCACAAACATCACCATTTCTAATTAATTTGGTAACTTCTCAAATCGAAAATTTTTCATAGATAGACTTTTCCATATGTGTAAATATAATGGGAAAACCAGTAGTTAATTCTTTATTCTGGACATTGTATTTTGATGGGTTGAAATCAAGCGATGGTGCAGGAGTAGGTTGCATATTGATCAATCCTGAAGGTGTGAAGGCAATGCTGACTTGCAAATTGGAATTCAAATTCACAAATAATATCACAGAATGTGAGGCATTAGTCCAAGGTATATATAAAGAAATTGGCCTTGATGTTAAATCTTGCAAGTTTATGGAGATTCAGAAATTGTAGTAAAACAAGTAAAAAACACGATGAATTATATCTCTACGCACTTGAAGCATTATTAGTCATTGGTTCAGTCTCTCACTTCACATTTTTTAGCGTTTAACATTTCTTCTATTCCTAGAATTCATAATTCTAGTGTTGACCTTCTTGCTAACGTTGCATCAAAATTGGTCCCATCTGAAGATTACAGTCCCGATAAATTTTCTGTAGAATTAATCTTTAGGCCATTCATTCTAGATAATATCACCAATTAGCGGGTATTTAATGATGATGAAGAAATTTTAAGATTTTTAAGTTCTGAGAAATCATGCGATGACCAAATTATTGATGAGGATGAACACGGTGATCAATTAAAACAAAAAATTGATGATAATCCCATACCTAAATATGTAGTAAAACTTGAAGATCTCTATGATTTAAAAGAAAATTTTAAAAGAGTTACTAATTCAAAACTATAGATTTCAACTCTTAGATTTGAATTAATAAATCTTGGGATAGATATTAAACCTTAGAACATCAATTTAGGACTTGGTCTCTCGTCTGAAGAAAGATTATCCTTCATTCATTTGTTTAAAAAATATAAGGATGCCTTTGCTTGGAGTTATGAAGATCTGAAAACATTTGACACTTCCATCATTCAACATACAACCCCAATGTTATCAAATGATAAACCTATTCAACAGAGGTTAAGGAAAATTCACCTGAATTTAGAGAATCAAATCAAAATGAAATTGAATAAACTCCTTAAAGCTAAAATTATTCTTCCTATTAGGCATTCAAGATGGGTTTCCAACTTGGTACCTGTTATGAAGAAAAATGGTGATATTTTCATTTGTATAGATTTTAGGAATCTTAATAAGGCTAGCCAAAAGGATAATTTCCCTCTACCCACTATGGAATAGATTTTACGATCAGTTGCTGGTTTTTAACTTATGTCTTTCCTTGATGGTTTCTCTGGATATAATCAAATTATGGTACAACCATATGATAGGCTAAATACTACATTCAAAACCAAATGGGAACTTATGCCTACCAAAAAATGTCATTTGGTTTAATAAATGTAGGGGCCACTTTCCAACGAGCCATGGACATATCTTTCAAAGGTCTGTTAAATAAAATTGGTGTTGTTTAACTAGATGATATTACTGTTTATTTGAAGAACATAAATAGTCATTTACAAGACTTAAAACAAATTTTTGAACGTTGTAGAAAATATGGTATCTTATTAAATCCGAAAAAAAAAGTCTTTTTTCACTCTTACTGAAGGGAAACTTTTAGGATTCATTGTGTCAAAAAGTGGAGTTTACATTGACCCTGCCAAAATAAAAGAAATTTCAGAAATTTCTCCACCACATAACAAAAAAAGTATGCAATCATTTTTTGGACAAATCAATTTTGTCAAGAGGTTTGTCCTTGATTTCTCACAGATTATTCTACTGTTACAACAAATGATTAAGAAAAACACAATTTTTAAATGGGGCCGGCATGAAAAGAAAGCATTCAATTTTATGAACGAGTCAATTAACAATGCTCCATCTCTAAATACTCTGAATTTCTCCAATCATTTAATCTTATATACCTTTTCTTCTTGAACGTCTTATGTTGTTGTTTTGACACAAATTAATAATCAGAAAATTGAAACACCCATCTCATTTTTTAGCTCAAATTTTGAGGGTGTTGAATTGAATTATTCAAAAGTAGAAAAACAAGAATTTGTTGTATATAAATCTGTAAAGCATTTTAGACCTTTTCTCTTAAAAACACACACGAAAGTAATAGTCCCATTCCCATTAGTGAGGCAATTACTATTGTAGAAAGAATTTGGAGAAAAGAGAGAAAATTGGGTAACAACTCTGCAGGAATACGATATTGAAATAAAACTAACCAAAATTGTGAGAGGGCAAGGTTTCTACAAGTTTTTTACAGGATAATCCAACATACCAGCCGAAGGGGATACAGGTAACAATGAACACATTTATGAGGTAAGTGTAATTGATGTTGATTCCCAATACGCTGATTTGATTTTTTACTTGAAAATGGATATGCTCCTCCCGAACTCAATTATAAAAGATAAAGAGCTTTATGATTAAAAGAAAAGAATTACGAGATCATTGATAACGTGTTATTTAGGAGAAACTATGATTCCATATTGTTAAGATGCTTAGAAAAGTCTGAAGCACAAACAATTTTGCAGGAACTTCACGATGGACCAGCAAGTGGACACTTTGGAGGATACACTACAACACACAAAATCTTACATGCTGGATACTATTGGGCCACTCTCTTCAAAGATGCCCATGCATATGTAAGGAAATGCAAAACATGCCAAACTACTTCTGGAAGACAAAGGAAACTAGATTTGCCTCTGCAGCTAGTCAACATTAATCAACCATTCTAACAATGGGGACTGTATATCATAGGTGAGATCGTTCCTCATTCTTCTAAACAACATAGGTATATTCTGACTACTACATATTACTTCACTAAGTGGGTGGAAGCAATTCTGCTAAAGGTAATCAATTTTGAATCTGTTATTGAATTTATTGATCAATTTATCATTACAAGATTTGGTTTTCCTTCCGCACTTATATTTGACAATGCATCTTATTTTTTTGGATACTAGTATGATTGAATTTGCAATTATGAGGGGATTTAAACTCAAATATTTTGCCAATTACTATCCTCAGGGAAACGATTTGACTGAATCCACCAATACAAATCTCCTTAGAATAATCAAAATATCTGTTGATCAAAATCAAAGAACTTGACACAAAGCTTTAATATTTTCTCTATGGGTTGATAGGATAACTCACAAGGCCTCCATAGGTACTTCTCCATTTAACTTAGTCTATGGGAAGGAAGCCATTATTCCATCACATATAGCTCTTCCTTCATTAGCCCTACTTCAATTTATTGAAGAAACACCTTCTTCTTCATTACAATTAAGAAATTCACAAATCCTCAAACTAGAAGAAGAAAGGGAAAAGGCCCAACTCACACACACCAAACATCAACAGATGGTGAAAGCTTCTTTTGATGCAAGTTCAGTCACACAAAGATCCTTCCAAGTTGGAGATCTAGTTCTCAAGTGGGATAAAGCACACAAGGAAAAAAGGAAACATACAAAATTTCAAATATTATGGCTTGGTCCATTTCAGATTGTTGAACAGATAAGCCCATCTACATTTATATTTCAAGATTTATCAGGAAAGAGAGATTCTCCTGTAATGGGCTCATCTTAAAAAAATTCTTTTCTAAATTAAAAAATAAAAATAATATTAAAATGAAATTTGTAAAAAATCAATTCCATTTGTACACCCCTCTGCAATTTACTTTCCTTTTTACAGGTTTTGTTAAATAGTATGCGATTTACTTTTCAAACATCTTTTGAAGTTATTTTTATTTTTCATTTTGAAGGTAGGATTTTTTATTTTTTTTTAAGAAGTGGCTACCAAAATAGAAAATTAGATAAAAATTATATAACTCAGAAAATATTTTCCATTAAATTGTAAAATATTTTAAAAAACTCAGAAAATTATATCCTTTTACTCTAGTTTCAGTAAAAAGGTTACCCTTAAAAAGTAAAGACTGTCTTACGACTAAAAAAAAACAAAAACTTTCAACTCGGATTCTTCATCCAAAACTCTTAAGGAGTCAATGATCCTCCCCATCCATTAAAAAGAGATTTTTTAGAGTGTAATTCTAAAATATAATAAATCTAAAAAGATAAGAGGTCTCATCACGAGCCTGCTTACCATGTTCATAGGGAATCAATTACGCTGAAATTACCATGCTGATCACCAAATCAGGGCAATGGCTTACGATTTGTAATTGTAAGACAAGGGGTCTCATCATGAGCCAACTTGCTCAGTTTCATTGTTACTAGTGAATGACATTGTCGTTATCTGGCCACCAAACTAGGACAATGGCCTTTTAGCATCAAAAAATAAAAAGAGAGAGAGAAAAGAAAAATAAATTTTGCCTCTAATTATTGCACTATTAACTGGATGGGATATTGGATTGTTGTTGGTTAAAAGGTAACCTTGTTGAGGCTATAAACGCCTGCTGGTAGTAGTGGCTCTACCTATGACGAACAAGTACATTTTAAAGCTAAGTTGTAAAAGCCCCCTTACTTTATTTGTAAACTGATTAATAACTTATACAAGTAAATAGGTGTTTTTCATTCACAAAAGGTTATTAAAAGAGATTGCAAGTTATTGAGTTTTATAATCAGAGTAATTTTATTTATCTAGATGTTTCAAAAAACAATTTTCACTTCTTAGATTATTTTGACTAATTTTTTGGAAAATTTCATTCATCAAAGATAACTGGTTCTTCCAATGAGTCGCCAATTTTTGTACTATACAATGTCCCCCATTTTAATATATTATAAATTTCCCATGAAATTATTAATTTAAAATAGGGACCTCTCATTTAAAAAAAATAAAAATCTTAATAATCAAAGTTTAATACTTAGGTTTTTAATTAAAACCAAATATTAAACCTTGATTATCAAAAAAAACCCAAATTTTAATAGCCCCCAGAGATCAAAAACCTATACTTAGGCTTCAAAAACCTTAAGTATTTAAAAAATATGGGCTATTTTAAATAAATCAGAGTTTTATTCCCCTAAAGTTCAAATCTTAAACAATATGTGACTCATCCTGCTTCCCCGCATCGCAACCACACAAAGGTTCCAAAGGCCTTAAGTATGAGCCCTAGCCAATTGCGATATGTGATTAACCCAACCTCCGCAATCGAGAATTAAAGTCAAGATCAAAGTGCAAAATACAAAGGAAATGGGCCATAGTTCTAAATATAAATGGGCCATAGTTCTAAATATTCTTAACAAAGAAAAGAAGCGCAAAAACATTAATCCAAAACTGTTGGGATCCACAAAGCCACGTCACTGCATCGCATTGCAAACCGCACCGTGGAAGTTACAAAGGCTTAAGTCTATACCCCATTACCTTAGCCGATTGCAATTTGTGATTAGTCCATACTTGAGGGAATTAACAAATTCATTTCATTTAAATCTCGTGTCCGAAGCTATCACAAAAACCATTCCCTTTTCTGATTGTGATATTTTCCCCAACGCCGATTGCGATATGATGTCAGCAGTGACACCAGATCAACGTCATCCTCCACGTAAGTTGCCACATCATTGTCACGTCTCCCACCATGTCAAAACCACATCATCTGCCACATCATCCCTGATGTCACCCCGAGATCTCGCAATCGCAAAATTTAAAGGGATGCACCCTGTAATAAACCTTTCAACCCATTCGATTGCGATTAGACCAGACCCGATGGGATTATACAATCCAAATCATAAATACCTCGCATCCATGGCAAACCAAATTTTTAAAAGGATGTCGTTTATAACAAGCCATCCACCATTCTGAACGCCAATTGTGATATAATTTTTAAAAAATGCCCCTTTTGGATTTGATGTGAAATACTCCCGCTCTAAGCCAATTGCGATTGCTTTAAAGTTTTTCCCCTGATTCTATGCCGACTATAATTGTTTTATGGTCTACCCCAAACTCTGATAACCGATTGCGATAAGCCATAAAACACCACATTCCTCTCCACGATCTCTGTCAAATTTATTGCACTCTAGTTTTCCTAATTTCCTGCAAAAGTGATTTTTTTCAAAGAAAACTTGTTTATCATATCATTCATGTTTATCTTCTCAATCCTTGTTTGCCGTGTTTAGGTCCATAACGGAGAGAGACAATTATGTTGATCAGTGGCAGACCAGTTCAAACAAGACAGACAAGCATCCAAAGAATTTGATGGAATGAATGAAGCTGATGATGACAACAAATCCTTTCCAAGAAACTGCTACCAAAAATTGTTTTCTTTAAACATTGTTGAAGGGATCTATTTAATTCCCTCAACGCTCTGCACAATATATTAGAGTTGTTTTTGCTATTTAAGCTTAGCTGCTGTAGGAAATAAGGGTCCTAAATTTTATGAAGAAAGGCTTATGAAAGTTTGCACTATTGTACTTTCATCCTTTTTGAATAGAAAGATTGAAACATGGTTTTATGAATTTTTAATAAAGGATTTCGAGAATTTGCACTACTGTACTCCTGGAATTATCTTTGTGAGAAGGATTAAACTGCTACTATTTCCTTTGTGAGCTAAACAAACGTGCATCTAGTATTTCTATCTTTGTGCCTCTGTTTTGTTCATGAAATAAATAATGAATTTATCTTTGCAAATTGTTTATTCAATGATATTTCAAAAAGAACAATGTTACATGCATTCACTTTTGATCACGCTGCCATTGATGTTTTTTAAATATTTGTTAAGCAATTTGCCTTTTTCTTAATGTGATATGAACTATACATATTATTTTGATTAACTATTTAATCATAATAATCATCTTTAAATATTTTCATTTCCATTATTGTTTGATCAATCTATATTGTCATTCACCATGGAAAATTATTGTAGATCACATCTAGATGAATGTTAAATAATGCTAGGTTATAGAATAGATTAATGTATATGTTTCCCATTTGATTCATTGTTGCAAATCCATCTATTTCACTCCACTATAAGCATTATATATCCATTCAATCACCCTCATTGGGAAACTGGTCCCATTATATCTAGTCAGAGCTACTACGTAAACGGAAAAGGAGCTGCGTTAAGGTCCAGATCGGGTGGTTTTCCCCCTGTGTTGACACATCAACATTCAAGGCCTCAACAGGATGATAGTGGGGAATAGAGAACTTTGCCAGGGAAGAAGAAGCCTACATAAATTAGGATGGTTACCTCTACGCAGGCTAAGTGTAGTTGTAGAAAAGGTTGTGTGATGTTTGCAGTGCACATTTCTAGTGACAAAGGTAATGAATTTGGGGATGTATATGTTTTGAGCAAATATCCAGTTCTACAATAGTTTCATGATGTATTTCCTGAGGACATTACAGAGTTTCCACCTCATAGGGAGGTAGAATTTTCTATTCAGTTGTTGTCAAGGGCAGCTCCAGTATCAAAGGCACCTTACCGGATGAGCACACCTGAATTGGTAGAGTTGATGTTGTAGTTAAAGGAGATGCTTGACAAGGGTTACATTAGGCCAAGTGTATCGCCTTGGGTGCACCATTGTTGTTCATAAAGAAGAAAGATGGTACTCTCAGATTGTGCATTGATTACAGGTAGCTGAACAAGATAATGATCAAGAACAGGTACCCATTACCAAGGATTGATGATTTGTTTGATCAGTTCAAGGGAGAAACAATGTTCTCTAAGATTGACTTGAGATCAGGATAGCATCAGGTACACATCAAGGAAGAGGATATCTTCAAGATTGCGTTCTAGACCAGGTATGGGCATTATGAGTTTGTTGTAGTTCCATTTGGTTTGATTAATGCTCCAACTACATTTATGTGTTTGATAAATAGTGTGTTGCGTCCTTATCTAGACAAGTTTGTTATTGCATTCATTGATGACATACTAGTATATTCTTAAAATGAAGAAGAACATGTCGAGAATTTAGCAGCAGTATTGAGATTGCTAAGAGAGAATTAGTTGTATGCTAAGTTTAGAAAGTGAAAATTCTTTCAGATTGAGGTACATTACTTGGGCCATGTTGTCTCCAAGGAAGCCACTACAGTAGATCCAGAAAATATAAGGGCCATCATGGAGTGGGCAGCTCCTAAGAATGTGGATGAGGTGAGATCTTTCATGGGGTTGGCAATTTATTATAGGAGGTTCATTAGTAACTTCTCACGTATTGCATATCCTTTCACATCATTACAGTGGAAAGGTAAGAAGTTCTAATGGACAGAAGAATGTGCAGCTAGTTTTGAGCAGCTCAAGCAGTTGTTGACACATGCACTAGTGCTGGAGATGGAATATTTGGACAAGGAGTTTGTAGTGTGTACATATGCTTGCAAGAGAGGACTTGGTGGAGTTATCATGCAAGAAGGATAGGTAGTGTGCTATGAGTCACAGAAACTGAATGAGCATGAGAAAAAAGTCTAACTGACGCATGATCTTGAGCTAGCAGCGATTGTACATGCATTGAAGATGTGGAGGCATTATCTTCTTGGCAAGAGGATTGTATTGATGAGAGACCACAGTGGGTTGAGGTATTTTTTTGACCAAATGAACCTAAATTCCAGGCAAGCTAGATGGTTGGCCACCCTTAGTGAGTTCAACTTCGATATCAGATTTATTAAAGGAAAGGAGAACCGGGTTGTGTATGCTCTTAGCAAGAAGGTACAGGTAAATAATATAGCAGCTATGAGCTCTTATGGGGCAGAGTTACAGGATATGATCTTGCAGGCAAGACAACGGGATGACAAGTACATGGCGATCATGCACAGGTTACAACAGAGTACATGTATAGGTATAGATATAGGTGATTAAGATGTAGACTATCATCTCACGACATATGGTTTGGTGGGATTCAGAGATAATATCTATGTACCGAATTGTTGTGAGTTCAAGAAGCTTATCTTGAGGGAGTTTCACATCAAGCCATACTCGATTCACCTATGATACCAGAAGACATTAATGATGGTAAAGAAGTTCTACTATTGGTCGAATCTGGAGAAGTAAGTGGCAAAGTTTGTGGCTATATGTTTGGATTGTCAGTAGGTAAAGGCAAAATGTAAGCATCTAGGTGCTATACTACAACCTATAGTGATTCTAGAATGGAGATGGGAGATAATTTTCATGGATTTCATTACAGGTCTTCCGAGGACAGTGAGACATCATGATTCTATTATGGTTGTGGTCAATAGGTTGAGCAAGGTAGCTCACTTCATTTCGGTAAAGACTACGTATTTAGCCAGTGAGGTAGCATAGGTTTTCATCAGAGAGATAGTGTGATTACATGGTGTTCCGAAGAATATTGTGTCGGATAGGGATGCAAAGTTCACTTCCAAGTTCTAGAAGGAGCTATTTGCAGGTTTGGGTACAGAGTTGGCCTTCAATACAACTTATCATCCACAGATAGATGGATAGACAAAGAGGGTCAACATGATCTTAGAGGATATGTTGAGGATGTACATGATGCACCAACAAAGAAAATGGGAGGAGTATCTCCCAGTGGTTGAGTTCGCATATAAAAATCGTTATCAAGGGTCATTGAGGATGAGTCCTTTCGAGGCATTGCATGGATGGAGTTGTAATACTCCCATCAACTGGAGTGATCCAGTAAACATGGTACTTATTGGATCAAATATGTTAGCAAACATGGAATAGTAAATGTAGGTTATAAATAAGAATATAAAGGTAGCATGAGATAGACAGAAGAGTTATGCGTACCAACATAGGGTATTCAAGAAGTTTCAGGTTGGGGAGCATGTGTACTTGTGCATCAAGCCTGAGAAGAGATCTCTAAGGATTGGTTCATGTGCCAAGTTGGCACCACAGTATTGCGGGCCATTTGAGATCCTTGAGAGGATTGGACCAGTGGCCTATTGACTTGCACTACCTTCAACAGTGAAATTCCATGATGTTTTCCATATTTCATTACTTAAGAGGTATATAAAGGATGTTAATCATGTTATTGATTGGTATGTATTGTAGGTGGAGCAAGAAGGAGAGTTCCAGTCGGAACCTCATGCATATTGTAGTGAAAGAATCTCATGCTCAGGAATAGAGCCATAGAACAAGTTAAAGCGCAGTGGAAGCACTTTGGGCCCGAAGAAGCTACATGGAGATGGTGGATCAGATGCAGGCTATGTATCCTTCATTGTTTGTCGATTGAGGCAAAGCAATTTTGGTTTGATGTTTAGTATATGTTTGGAATATGTTTTGTTGATGTTTTGGTAAATGTATGTATATGGATGTAAATACGGCCATGAGATAATTTATAAAGCTGCAATAAGTGGTATGGTTGTTATCTTGTCATGTTGCCATGATGTATTGCTTTTGAGCAGGTATTTCATTGTAAATACAACAATGAGATAAGTTATAAAGCTCCATGGGCAGTATGTTTTCTTTTCAACAATTTTGTTGAGGTCTTAGTGTGGTTTGACACAGATGATGGTGTTCCCCAAGGGGGATGGTTTTGTAATAGACCTGGTGAAAATTTCATGTAATAAAAGTTAATAAAGGCAAAATAAGGTCACGGTTAAGGGACACTTATTCCAAGATGGATTTTGGGCAAAGATATCCTAGTGGGCATCACTGGATGTGTTTATGGCTAAGGAAATTGGAAAAGGCATTAAAAGGCAAAAATGCATTTTTGGCACATTTATTTATGAAAATAAAGAAAATTAGGAGAAAAGTAAGGTGAAAGGTCACATGTTGCATGTGAGGAGGAAAATGAAGGAAAATAATGGAAAATGAAGAAAATAGAGGCCTCATTAATAAAAAGGCTCCTGAGGATCAGTTGGCAACTTTTTTTCAGTTCAAGTTTTAGATCTCTCTCTCTCACTCTTGGTCACTTAGAGTTTTCTTGGAGCACTCTAGCTTTGGATCAAGGAAGGAAAAGCAAGCAAAGGGACATGAAGGAAAGCAAGGATTAATGAAGGAAGATAAGGATCATCAACTTCAATAGGAATACTTGTAGGTAACATATTGCATGTATGATTTCCTAGCTGGTTTGGACATGCATGGATTTGCAAGTTGGTGTATGGTTCTCTTGCTGTCGGTGGCATGGTTTTGTCAGGTTATGACAATGGTTTTAAGCCTTTCCTTTCCTTTTTCCAGATGCCATGGTATGTTGGGATGTTATCTTGGTTTTGAGCTTTGGTTTGCCGGATGGATTTTGAAATTCGAGGCAGGGGTGGTCTCAAGGTTCATTTCCAAAGGCCTAGGAATCCCTTGATCAGTTTTGGCGGGATACACGTTAAAGTCGAAGGGAGAAGTCTCGATTTAGGGCCTAGTGATCTAGATTTGGATTGCGGTAAAGCCTGAGAGGCGGATCTTGGTTTAGGGCCTAGTGATAAGAGATTGGATTGTGGTAAATCCTGAGAGACAAGGAGATAGAAAATTCCTCAAGGATAGTGATGGATTCCAGATGGCATTCCAAGTTTGGTTCGGTTGTGATGGGAGCACTTTTTTTGGTGTGATCACGGTTTGGTGACGGTGGAGGTGGTTTAACCTTTGGATTCCCTTGATTGTTTTTGGATTGGTTTATCCATGATATCCCACATTCATGCTTGGAATATGGCACGGGGGTGACTAGCTGAAAGAAAGAGTTGGTTTAGCCATGTTTATGGTTGGGTGATATGTGGAAGTCTCGAACCTAGTCAGATTTTCCTATGATTAATGAAAGCTAAGTTCTCTTGATTTTGCACTTGTTTTTATGTCGATTTAATGGTTTTTATATCTTTGTTATTTACATGGTTTTATGTTGGTTATAAGCATGTTTAATTGACTGGTTCATGTCATGGTTATTTCATGTATTTAATTCTAATTGTTAAAATGATGGATGCAAGACCTAATTGATGTTATAACAATTCAAGGAAGAAGGTGGTTATCCTTCTTGTTATGTTTCATAATATTTTTCAGTCATTCATGCTCTGTCTTGTATCATAGACCTGTAGGTTGCATTGATGCCAAGTGTTTGACATAATTTCAGTCCCGGTTGGGGATGGTCAGGCCTAGTCTCGAGGTTGATTTTTGGTTTATTAGTCTTATCATCATGTATTTGATGGATTCTGAAAGTTATAACAAGTTTTCGACAGTGACCGAAATTTTGGGCTAGAAAATTTCCTTGAATTCCATGGACATTGGCACAGGTATGTTGGGAAAAGTCCCTTGATGCTGGTTTGTAGGCCTGTGAGAGAATCCATAGGTACCTAGACCCTGGAATGTCTATAGCATGAGAGCATCCATAGCTCAAGAGGTTAAAAGATCAGTGGGGCCCAGGGGTAGGATGCTTGAGTGGTTGAGATGTCTCGTGGGGGTGTTGTTGCTGATGTGGAAGGTGTGGTTGATGTAATTCCATTGATTCCATCTCCTTAAGGTCACCAAGGAGATTGAATCATATTATAGTAGGCTCTTCGTCGCATGTTTACCTTGGTTGGCCAATTAATTGGGTAGATGTGGGAGGAGGGTGGTTACACCATAGTAGTGGTGAAACGAAAAGGTTGGTCGGTATCACATCATGGTCAAGTGTGGTTGGAAGTCACCACTAGTGTGGGGTTGTGACACCACCTGTCCCTCTTGCATCAACACTCCACCAAGTCCTCTCTTGCAATCATTTGTAAATACCACAAACTATTTATCCATATATGAAATATTTAGAAATGGAGCATTTATAAGCAACTGCTTCAACTACTCAAAACTCACTTCGCATTCCTTTGTCCATTCAAATTTCTTCCCTTTTCTCTGCAATGATGTAATAGGATATGAAATCCGTGAAAAGTTCTTGATGAACCACCTCTAGTAACCTACCAGCCCCATGAATGGTCTGAACTCATCCACATTCCTAAGAGCTTCCCATTCCATGATAGCTTTGATCTTTTCTGGATCCACTATTATGCCTTCCTTGGAGACAACATGTCCCAAGTAATGTACCCTTGTCTAAAAGAAACTACATTTACTAAACTTGGCATACAACTAATACTCTCTTAGCAATCTCAACACTGTTTCCAGGTGTTCTACATGCTCTTCCTCATTCTTAGAATATATCAATATATAATCAATGAATACAATCACAAACTTGTCCAGATAAGTACACAACACACTATTCCTCAAACACATGAAAGTAGCTAGAGCATTAGTCAAACCAAAAGGAACCAGAATAAACTCATAATGCCCATACTTGGTTCGGAAAGCAGTATTGTAGATAACATCTTCCTTGATGAGTACTTGATGGTATCTTGATCTCAGATTAATCTTTGAGAACATTGTTTCTCCCTCCAACTCATCAAACAAGTCATCAATCCGTGGAAAAGGGTACATGTTCTTGATCATCACCTTGTTCAGTTGTCTGCAGTCAATACACAACCTGTGATTACCATCCTTCTTCTTCACGAACAACACAGATGCACCCCAAGGTGATACACTTAGCCTAATGTGTCCCTTATCAAGCATTTCCTTCAACTGCAACTTCAATTCCACTAAATTTGGAGTGCTCATCATGTAAGGTGCTTTTGATGTTGGTGCTACTCCTGGTACCAACTCAATAGAAAAGGCCACTTCTATATGAGGTGGTAAATTTGAAATCTTTGTTGGGAATACATCCTGAAACTGTTGCAAGACAGGGTACCTCTTGAGGACTTCCACATCCTCAACATCCTTACCCTTGTCACTAGAAATATGGACTGCAAACAATACACACCCCTTCATGCAATTGCATTTAGGCTGCATAGTTGTAACCATCCTCACCGATGTAGGCTACTTATTTCCCTGCAATATTCTCTTTTGCCAATTATCATCCAGGAACTCAATAGCCTTGTCATATCAATCTACTTTGGTTTTGTGGAGGTACAACCAATCCATACCCAAAAGCATACTATATGGTCCCAATGGAAGCACATTTATATGTGTCGATGTAGGCATGCCATTCAACTCAAATGCACAAGTTATTACCCAATGATGAACTCTCTTCTTACTACTTGTAGCCAACTGCAAATACCAAGACTCTACATGCACTTATTTTCTCAAACCACACTTATCCACCAGGTCAAGATTAACATAACTATAATTGGATCTAGGGTCAATCAAATTAGAAACAACTTGATCACAGATCTTACCTTCCCTCTCAATAATGGAAGCCTAGTGATATGCCTACTTGTTTCCCACAACTATATAAATCTGAGGAATGTTATGACCAACATCCCCAACTATCTGCACCTCCTGAGTATTGTAGATTTGAGGCTTGCCATCTTGGTACAATCGATAGTCCTTCTTGCGATGATATTTTCCACAAATTCAACATTGCAACAGTTCCCTACCATCACCTCTATTATACTGCTCTCCATGTTAAGGTCCACGTACCTTCTCAGTTGCATTATGCTTCTTATAAGGGGCGACATTTTATTTCTCACCTGCATCCTGAGGTCTTCCTCACTTCTGTAACACCCTCCTCCCACACTTACCGAAGCTTACCGCTCCACTGAGGTAAATATGTGATGAAGAGTTACTATGATATGAATCAACCTCCTAGATCACCTTAAGGAAATGGAGTCAACAAACCAAGGCATTGATGACTTCCCTCAGGTTCTATAGGATCCCCAAGAGCTAAACCACCCTTCCAGGTGCCCAAACCCTGAGTTAACTTGCTATTTCACTGATATGGACTCCCAAACACTAGCATAACACTACCTAAATTTGACTGTAACCCTCCAGTCACATGCATAAGCCTGCAAGGGAGTGGCTGCAGTCTTTTTTACCCAGTTTTGTGTCAACAACCACAAGATCTAAGCCACTTTTTTAGGGCTATGACCCAAGCCCCTGCCCAAAGCTTAATGAAACTCTTAGAAATGATACATAACATAGAGACAAAGCCTTTAATATAAAACTTGAATAAGAACTTAACCTTACCCATCCCAACCATGACAAACATTTCATCAAACACATCATGAACAAGCAATATACAAGTCAGAAATACACATATGAACATAGGGGTCTCCTACTTATCTGAGAATTGTCAAGAAGGTCATATGCCCTCTCACAATAGCTGCAATATCATCTATTAGGTCATGCATTCATTAACATTTCATTTACTAACCAAAACATGATGAGAGCCATAACTCAAGTTTGTCATAAAACCATGCTTATAAGGTCCAACATATAACCATAGAAATATCAATGACGAAACAACCATTAAAGGCACATAATGAAAAGTATAAATACTCATGAATTACAAAAGAAAATGATATCTTATTAACATGTACAAAACCAACCAAGTTAGGGACTTCCATGTACCACCCGACCATAGATTAGGGTGAACCAAATATCTCTTTCAACCAATGACCCCCGCGCCATATTCCAAGTATGAATGTTGGATCTCATGGAATAAACCAACCAAAACCAAACCATGGATTCCAGAGGCAAAACCACCTCAACCCTCAACCGATGATTGCACCTCACGGTCAGACATCACTAACCATCACCATATTGGTCTCTACCCAAGTTGTCTAGGGCTCCAAATCATTTGTTCCAACCCTTCTCCAGGACTAGTAACTCAACCCACTTCTGCCGCAGGGCTCCAGAGAATTTGTTCAACCAAGGCTCCAAGACTAGTAACTCAACCCACTAAGGGCTCCAAAGGATTTTTCCAACCAAGGCTTCCAGGACTAGTAACTCAACCAAGTTGTTCCAAGGCTTCTAGGACTAGTAACTCAACCCAAGTTGTTCCAAGGCTTCCAGAGCATTTGTCCAACCAAGGCTCCAGGAACTAATAACTCAACCCACATCCATATGGAACATGAAAACCAATCAGAAAACAAAAGGGAAAACCCACAACACCATGGCTATCTAGGAAATGGCAAGGCTAGGCAAAACCACTATCAATTTAGGCAATCCTCCATGTGAATGACATACCATAACTAAACAACCACATACATACAACATACATGCCAAAACTAGCAAGTAAATCATACATGCAACTAGGTACCTGCAAAGCAAACCCACTATAGTTGTTGATTCCGATGTTCCCTTGTGCTTTCCTGCATTTCCTTTGCCTTCTTGCTCCAAACCCAAAGTGTGCCCAAAATCCTCTAAGAGTGCTCCAAGAAAACTCTAAGTGTGCAATAGTATGAGAGAGAGCTCCAAACTAAAAATGGCAAAAGGTTGTGAACTGATCCTCAAAAGCCTTTTTATCATTAAGGCCTCTATTTTTTTTCATTTTTCTCTATTTTCCTTCAATTTCCTCCTCACATGAAACCTGAGACCTTTCACCTTCCTTTTCTCCTATTTTGCATTCTTTTCATAAAGAAAATGCCAATTAATGCCACTTTTCATTTGCCATTGCCTTTGCCAATTTCCATAGCCATTAATTAATCACAAGTGATCCCCATCACTATGTTTTTGCCCAACGTTCATCTTGGAAATGTGTCCCATGACCTTGGTTATTATTTTGCCTCTAATTACTTTATTAAATTTATTTTTAACAAGGGTTGTTACAACTTCGGTGGCCACTTTCCTTTAAATTTATCATTCCCCTTCAAATAACACTTAGGCTCAACTTTACGCTTTGATTGCTCATAACAATTGTTATGTTTCCTGATGGCTTCCTCAAGTGACTGGGGCTCATCAAACTCATTTTGGTCTCTATATGCTGCTGGAAACCCACTAATGAACCTTTAAATCTTTTCTTTCTCATCTTTGAGGTAAGGCACATACATCAATAGGTCGAGGAACCTGCTAGTATACTCATCATTTGTCATGGAACCCATTTGTAGCTCATAAAAATCCTTAGCTTTGTCATCATAATATCTTTCAGATAGCTACTTCTTCTTGAAGAGTCTCTCAAACTCATCCCAAATCAAATCTTCTTCTCGAATGCTTCTGACATTATTCACATCTTCCCACCAGATATCTACTTTCCCTTTAAGACTAAAGGTAGCTATTTTGGCTTTCATGTTCTTTGAATAATTATGCAACCTAAGTAATTTCTTAATCCCAAGCAACCATGCCTCTGCATCTTTTGACTTCTTCATATCTCCATCAAATGTAGGAGGCTTGACTTTATTGAAATCCTATGGAAAGTACTCACTCCTCCTATAACGATGATGGCGGTGATTATGGTGATGATGTCTCCTAGATGAGGAACTAGAATGAAACCCATACATACCAGTCCTCTTGTTAGGTGTACCCAATTATCTTCCACCTCTAATTGTGTCCCCTCTATCTGACCTGTATCCGGACCGAGACCTGCTACCATATGCCACATTAGTCTTCTCTTCTTGTTCTTGACTTATCCTCAGTTGTCCCTGTCTCTACAATTATGAAAAACTCTAAAGGATGATTGCATTAACCTCTACCTGCTTTTCCTGAGCCCTTGCAAGTCTTTCCTAAGCCTCAACCAACCTGTCATTGTTTGACTTGAAAATTCTAATCTCTACCCTCAAACTCATCAATGCATCTACTATATCAGCAGAATACTCATCTTCTTGCTTCTGAACTGATCTGTAGGAAGAGTCACGTGAACTATAGTCCATAATTTTTCTCATCACTTTGATCCTCTTCTTCCTGCAAACATGCCATGTTAGATAAACCAAATAGATACCATAATCAAAATCATACCTCATGACGTTTAGAGGAGGCTATCTCATATGCAAAATTAGTCTACATTAGCGTGATACATGTATAATCATAATCATATCAATATACCAACATCATGCATGACAATACCAAATGCATACCATGAACTCATGCATGACAACCATAACCATGATAATGCATGCATAACAACATGGATCTAGTCAAATGGGCTGAATGGGATAACCATAACCATATAAAGTCCAAGTTTTTGAACCATGCTTTGATACCAATATGTGGTATCATATATCACCCAAGGAGAACAAAACTTGCTCTTATACCAATCTGTAACAACCCCTCCCACATTTACCCACTTTTGCCATCTTGTTGGGGTAAACATGAGATGAGGGCTACTATAACATGACTCGACCTCCTAATTATAGTTAAGGAAGTGGAATCGACAAACCAAAACTTTACTAACATTCCTCAAGAGCTATAGGACCCCCATGAGCTAAACAACCACTCTAGGTGCCATAAACCTTAGTCAATTTGCCTTTTTAGTGATCTAGACTCCTAGTCGCTTGCATAATAAAGAAATCTAGTGAATATAACCCTCTAGTCGCATGGCCCAACTCTGCCTCCTAGCGACTGCAGTCTATATTTCCTAATTCTGAGCATGCAACCCCATAATCTAAGCCACTTTTTCAGGGCTAGTATCTAGACCTCTGCCCATAACTTGATAGAACTTACCAGAATGATGAATGACACAAGGAAAAATCCATTAATGCAAAACTTATTCGAGAATTTGGCCCAACAAAGCGTAACCATGACATTAATTTCGTTAAACATGTAGTGAACATGGAATCTACAGGTCATGAATGCATATATGAACATAGGGGTCTAATACTTATCTGAGAATCTTCAAGAAGGTCTAATTCCCTCTCACAATAGCTGCAATAACATCTATTAGGTCACGCATTCAATAACCATTCATTTACCAATCAAAACATGATAAGAAACATAACTGGAATCTATCATAAAAGCATGCTTATAACTAGCATATAACCATAATAATAACAATGATATAACAACCATCAAAGCGACATCCTACCAAGTACATTTACTCATAAATATAATAAGAAAAGAGCTCTTATTAGCATATGCAAATCCAACCAAGTGAGGGACTAGCACGTACCACCCAACCATAGATTGGGTTGAACCAAAAATTTCTTTCAACCAATCACCCTTGTGCCATTTTCTAAGCATGAATGCGGGATCTCATGGGATAAACCAATCCATAAACAACCAAGGGAATCCAGAGGTTAAACCACCTCCATCCTCACATTATCATGATCTCACCTAAACCAGTCCTAAGATCACAAAACCAAACCAAGCTTGGATGCCTCATAATTCCTTCAGCTTCCCTTGAGGTATTTTCCTATCTCCACTGACATGTTGAGGGCTTCCTAGAGAAAACCATCTCCACCCCCAACACTTGGGATTTTCCTAAGACCACCTCACCTAGATCCAAAACCTTTTGGAAATCCAAATATCAACCAAGAATGAATGCCATCACACCATGGCTATTTGGAAATGGAAAGGTAAGGCTAAAACCACTGTCAAACCAGGAAAAACCTATGCTAATGAAAACAAATGGACCAAATACACACATGCATGTACCATGCATGAAAAAACTAACAAGGAAATCATACATGTAACTATATACCTGCAAGTAATATTATTGTAGTCAATTGATCAAACTCTTCCTTGCTTGATCCTTGCTTTCCTATGATTTCTTATCTTTCCTTTGCTTGCCCTTGCTTTCCTTTTATTTCTTGATCACTCTCTCCTCTTGGTGCTCTTCTCCTCACTAGAACTAATTCCAAAACTAAACTGAAAAAAGGCCCCAAATTGATGCTTTAATTCCTTTTTATTATTGATGCCTTTAATTTCTTCATTTTCCCTATATTTTCCTTCAATTTCCTCCTCACATGAAACTTTGGATCTTTCATCTCCCTTTTCTCCTATTTCCCTTTATTTTCATAAATAAATGACTAATAATGCCTTTTTGCCTTTTAAAAAGCTTTGCCAATGCCTTCGCCAATTTCCTTAGCCATAATAAACAACAAGTAATGCCCACTAGGACGTTTTGCCCAACATTAAGCTTGGAATAAGTGTCCCATGACCTTGGTCTTATTTTGCCTTTATTAACTTTATTACATGAAATTTTAACCTAGGGTTTTTACAAAAAATAAGATGAGAAGGCATGCAAGGCCATTCAACAACTACAGGAGGACATCAATGCAATATAAAAATTTATGTGGAAGAATGAGTTGTTATGGTATCAAGACTACTTATACTTAGGTATGAATTCTCACCTCAAGTAGAAGGTCCTTTTGGAATTAGAAACTCCCCTTATAGGAGGAAATTTAGGGTTCTTCAAGGCACACCATAGGATCAAGACATATTTTTTTTCGGGAAGGTGTTAAAGTAAATGTATAGAGGTTTTTGGTTGAACTCATGGTATGCCAACAAAATAAGAGAGAGATAATTAAGATCCTAGGGCTCCTATAACCATTAGCCATACCAAGCTAATGTTGGTAAGAAGTTTCAATTGATTTTATTATAGGTTTACCGAAATTTGAAAGAAAGAGTGTCATTATGCTAGTGGTAGATCAAATGATAAAGTATGCACACTTATGCTCTTTTTATCATCCTTTTAAAGCAAGTACAATGGTTGATGCATTCATGTAAATAATCCAAAATTTATATGGAATATAAAAGACTATTGTAACTAACAAAGATTAATTTTTCACGAGAAATGTTTGGACTAAATTATTTTCTTTTTTGGGTACTCAATTGGTTCGCATATCACCTTATCATCCTCAATCTAATGGGCAAACCAAGATTGTGACTAAATGTTTAGAATTATAGCTACATTTTTTGCATTTGATAAACAAACACAATGGATCAAGTGGCTTCCCTTGGTAGAATGGTGCTACAATGCATCCTTCCATAATTCATAAAAAAATATCATGGAACTTTATAGATATCATCCTCCATCAATTGAAATACCCTTGAATGAGACTATAAAGGCTCAAGAAGTAGAGGGACACATATGGCACCAACAAGAGGTTCTAAAATTATTGAAGGACCACTTAGTTATAGCACAAAACAAGACTCACGCAACAAGAAAATCAACATTAGAGTGAAAGTTGTGAATTTGAAGTGGGGGATAGGGTGTTTTAAGACTACAACCATATAAAAATATGTACCTCAAGCAACAAAATGACAATAAATTAGCACTGATGTATAATGGTGTAATAAGGTGTTGCAAGGGATTAGAAGTATGGATTACAAATTGGAATTGTTTCTATCTTCATGTGTACATCCAATCTTCCACATTTCTTGCTTAAAGGAGGTAATCGATGACAAGATCCCAATCCAAATTATCTTACTAGAGAATAATGAAGAAGGGAAAACCATATTAAAACCATAAACAATCTTGAAAACAAGGATTAAGCAAATATTAAATCGATCAATTACTGAGTACCTCATCAAATGGAAGAATCTGCCAATGGAAGAGGTGACATGGAAAAATGTTCATGCAGAAACATTGGCATATAGTTGAGTGTTGAGGACAACATTTATTTGAAGAGGAAGGGAATGTTAAGCCCTATATAAGCCCCGATTTAACCCTAAAATGTCATACTGAGCCCTAGATATTAAGTGATTACATTTATTTTGTTATATTGTTATTTAAGCTAAAACCTTTCATCCTACCATTTTCTTAAAATTTTACCCTTTGTCTCCTATATATATATTAAGGAGACATAGTCTTACGATTGTCAAATCTTGTCTTATACATAGTAATTGTAAAAGGAGGGTTCTCCCTCAAAGTGAACTGTAATTATTGGGTTTTTATCATTTCTAAGGCATAAGGTTCATAACATGGCCATTGAGGTTTTCACTCTGCACTTGCAGTAATCAAACCTAATGTTTTCTGCCCAACACCGATGAGAACCCAGACAAATTATTGTTGATTGTAATGAACCAAATAATGTGCAAAAATGACTCTTGTGTATGGATGGGAGAATATTCTCTCTGATACATGGTTTAAAGGATACAATATTTTTTAGGAATATGTTGATGTGCCTACTCAGTGAAGCTTAATAAATGTAGTAAAGCACACCAATCTAGTTAAAGGAACATTCTCATAATATGATTTTGAGGTTTGTGTAGATACATAAAAAATGTAAAAACTCATAACTTTTCACCCAATGCCCGATAAACAAAGAAAAGGGTACCAATTTTTTTTTCAAAAGCACTGAAATGATAAAAAGAATGGTTTTTATGTGCTCCCCAATAAATTAGTCCCACCATTAATGGTGTATTAGACATGTAAAGGTGCATTTAAGACTAATGATTTGGCAAATCCAATTGTGCTTATTAGGATTTGATGCTATTATAATTCCTAGATCTATTTTTACCATTTAAATTTTCACTTGAACAAGGAATTCACCTATTTTGATGAGTGTTCGGGCCATAAGTGTTAGTTTCTCTATAACTTGAAAGTGATGTATGATCATTATTATATATGATAGGTGAAGTTTTGTTCAACATCAAATTATCAACTAGATCTCCCATAGGTATCTTCAATTTAAACTATGGTAACTATGATATGGTCTATCTCTACAAAAAATGCAACTTCACCTATCTTTCAATCCAAATATCAATGCATAACTTATAGTTTTCATTATGTAGGTAAAATACATCTAATAAGAGCACCACTCTGCAAATATCTAATGAAGCAAAATGGAAAACAAAAAAAACCAACCTAGATGTCTAGGCCAACATTGATATAGGAAATAAAGGCATAACCAATAAGAAGTGCTAAATTAATTATCTGACTACCTCTAAAGAAGTCATCCACACAAATGTCTCTATATAGATACACAAATACCAACACTAGGACACAAGTCACACTCCCTAGATGGAATGAGTGACTAGAAAAAATCAAAGATGAACATTATCCACAATATTCTTACAATGTGTAATGACATCACTATTAGGGAAATTGATGACTTGTTATTTCTGAACATTATAAACTCAAAACTACATTCATCCATAGTAAGGGCACCAAGGTTGTGCTATGTTGAGGCCATATACTAGATCATCAAACATGCCAATTGTGTGAAATGTTTGGTTAATAGTGAACAAGGAGTGCGTGTTGGTGTTTTCCTTCCACACGAAGTCTCTAAATACTGTAACTTCCATGAGGTGGAATTGTCACTAAATACCAATTTTGTCATTCCTTTTTATCAAAAGTATGACATGGGAAAAGTTCTCGCTAGTTGGTGCAAGGAAGAAAATAAAATTTTCAATAAGTTTGGAGGTTGATACCTAGAGACAGGGTTAAAGGAACCATATATGTACATCATGGTCCAACTTTGCAGGTTGTATGGGGAAAATATCATCCCTAGTTTTTAGAAACTTGGTTTCCCCTTGCATACTCTATGGCCACTCAAGGGAAATGGTCCAATTGAGGAGCCATAAGCTCCAAGATGCTTAGCACAAGATTTGAACAAGATAGAGACCCAAAGCTAGGTGAGGTTCCCTCTTTTTACATGGCCTCATTCTGAGTTGATGTAGTTTGTTCAAGAAATATGTTCCCTATATTATCCATAACCTGCCATGTTGCAACAACACATGTGCTTGTATCTTTGAATATATCGTGGGAAAAAAAGTAAAATAGGTCACACTCTATAATATGTGAATTTTTCATGGCAAGATTTTATATTATTATCTTTCATTAGGAATCTCCCAAATCATCCAAATAAGTGAATAAGATCTTAGGCTATGTAGGGAATTTATTCATATTGTTGGAAAATGCAATATGGAAGCTATTGATTTTGATTTTCCTTATCCTTAATAATTGCTTGTGTACTTTATTTATCTTCTTGTGTTTTCTTTATTAGTTCTTCTTCATCAAAACAATAATCAAAAGAAAAATAGTAAAGACAGAGGACACAAAAATTAGCCTCCAAGCCAAGGAAAAACCCCTCCAAGGGGAAAACCCAAAAAAATTATTCTCTTCTTATAGAATCTGCTTCAAATGAGATAATCAAGACCCAAATCTTAGACCAAGTCCTCCTCTAAGTACCAATTCAACCCGTCAATAAACCCTTTTAATAATATCATATCAACAAGGCTCAATCATGCATCAACCGGCTTCTAGTTGCAACTTTGATCCCCAACTTCGATCTTACAACTTCAACCTGCAACTTTGATCTTGTAGCTGTTGCAAAAACCCTAAGGTAGTTCTTCAAAAAATCATCCTTTGAACAAGGCAATATTTCCCAAGGACAACAAAGTCGAAACAAAGTTCTTTTATCTTCTAGAAACTCAATCTTGCAACTTGATCTCCTGTAATTCAGACCTGCAATTTTGACCTTCCTGGAAGCTACAAAAACCCTATATTTTGCATGTGTGAGAGAGATAGAGTCGAAAAACAAAAAATTTCACCTTCTTCTTGGATTCCCCTTGTCTTCTAGACCTTAACTCTCCCTTTCTTGCCTCTCCCAGATTCATATCAAACTTCTTCTTAAGCTAACTAGGTTGACTTGTACTTTTGATGTTTCGAGAACCTTCTAGACTCAAAATAATTTTTTTACAAGTTATATCTTGCCTGGAAGGGTCTTATAAACATGATGTTGACTCTCTTGAATCATGACAATAAATCCTATGGCCTAACAAACCCTAGAAGTATGAATAACATGCTTTTACCTAGAATACCATCAATAAGAAGCATGGAATCCATGCTTTAAAATAATCATTTTTCTTCTTTTGTTTGTTACATAAGATATACATATTGAAATGAGTACAACAACAATTATGAAGACCGAAACTAGTTACATTTCCAACACTCCCTCTTAACTAGGGAGGTATTCATAATTGTACAACCAATACAACATCATTCTCAAACTGAAGAGTTCTCATAAGAAGAGTTGGATTGATAAGCCAACTGTAAGCATCAAAATTATGACCTATCTTTGAGGCCTAACTAGACAAGCTCAACTTCATTCGAGAGGATTATGATGGGAGGATTTACTGTTGTGTGTGGAGCATGATTGTTCAGAGGTCTTTGTTTCAGCGGGATGTATACCCCAGGAAGTTTTGTACACCCCTCC
>APFE030527702.1:1781-19980 GCA_000404065.3 Pinus taeda
TAATTATTATATAATTATTAATAATCCTAAATAGTAGTTGGTGTTTAAAAAAATATTTATAATAATTATTAATGTGGTTGATATAAGTCTATCTGCCTATATCAATCACATCAGAAAATGTGGTTTATTGGTGTCTATTAACCACATTGGTACATGTGATTCTGCTAGTTTAAATCATATGAAAGTGGGGTTGTTTGAATTTGTGGTAAATAGTAGTCGAGCCTGCTTGGGCATCGTTGCTTGGCATCCTCTCCTTAACAGTGTGAGATTTCAGGGGAGATGGGAGCACGGTTGGAATTTCAAAACAGATTTATCTGTAAAATTTGACGGTTTTCAAATCTCCAAACTAATTTTCATAATTTAAAAAAAAAATACTGACAATCTTATAACATTTCAAATTCTATTTAAGTATCAAATAACCCATAATAAACAATCCGCCCATCAAATTCCATGGTCCCCATAGTGAAGCGGCCAAAAGGCATACTGTCTCTCGCACTCTTAAAAGTGTAGTAGGTGCATCGCTGAAAATAAGTAGAAGCGGCCAAAACGCGTACTGTCTCTCGTAGTCTTAGAAGTGTACTGTTTCTCTACTCTTAAAGTGTAGTAAGTGGATCGCTAAAAATAAGTAGCCTGGTGCATGGTCACTTTCACCAAGGTGCGAGAGAAATTCAATAATTGAGATGTGAACATTCTAATTATAATCATTATATTGTTAATTGATTTTTCATAATATAATTTTAATTATTATTTTAAAATTTGGTGATAAATGCTCAGTAACATGGTAATTTTGATTTTCTAAAATGTGATTTTATACATAGAAATGAATTCAACCGCTAAAAATTTAGTGAGTAGAAACAAATTTCGCCACAAAGGGCTGACAGTTGGAATAGTGGACGAAAAATCGTACTGGTTGGAATAGTGGACGATATCGAGGTGATGATTACGATTATGAAAGCAGTGGCCTCTTACCTGTAAAGGTAAAGGTTGATACTACTCTGCTCTCAAAGGAATTTTGAAGGAAGACGAACCTGTGTCGAATACTCGTGACTCTTCCAATTTCAAAGGAATCCTGAATGAAGAAGGAAACAGCCCTCTCCAATTCCAAGACCGGTCAGTGATTTCCAGTCAATATCCTTCTAATTTCGAGAGATTAGGCATCCATCAGCCATTTGGAAGCTTTTATGACGAGCATTCAGGGCTTGATTTGTAAACCCCTCTCCAGAAGTTGTTGGGCTTCAGGCGCTCATGCGAGAACTCTAGAAATGGAAGGCGTCGGATTGCCATCTCTTGTCGCCTCTCTCGTCGTTATGACAACATGTATTCAGACATTTTTTACGAATATACATGCCCTAGAAAATCTCACCACACCATCTTCAAAGAATTCTCCAATCTCAAGAACATTGAAAGTAGGTGTGCCTTGGAACAGCGAGTTCACGGAATTCGTGTCAGTAGAAAAGAACGGGACAAACTTCACTGCCGGGGGATTCTGCGTGAAAGTGTTTGAAGCTTCCATTAAAACACTCAATTATTCCATCCGTTACATCCCATATATTGGTTATCACAACCAATACGATTTTATTATTCACCAAATTGTGCTTAAGGTATAGGTTTTCTCTGTGTGCACAGGTCCTTAGATTGTTGTGATTCTTAACGGTAAAACCAGTAGCAGAAAGCATCGCTTCAAACATTCTCATATCTTTCCTGCTTGCTTTATTTTTTTTCGCTGTTCAGAAACTGGATGCAGCAGTAGGCGACTTCGCCATCACATCAAAACGTTCTCGAGAAGTGCTTTTTGCACAGCCTTTCTTCGATTCTGGTTTAGTGGCAGTTGTTCCATTCAAAAATCAGGCTATCATTAGTTTTGGCTGGGTTTTTACGAAACCTTTCACGGCTAAATTGTGGCTACTAATGGCGGGCTTCCTTATCACCGGAGGGATGGTGGTCTATATTTTAGAGCACAGAAACATTCGCCGTTTGGAAGGGCAGCCTAGGAACCACTTCGGAAGCATATTATGGTAAGGAACAACTTTGACCATGCTCTATTTTATATAGCTATCATTTGGAACTACGGCAGCGATGGAACGGGTTGGAAAACACAATAAATTTAGCAATGTTTGTTTGTGTGCAGGTTCAGTTTTATAACTTGGTTCACTGATCAGGGTAGGCCGTTCTCTTTCTATATCAGAAATACCCTGTTTGTCCTCTGCCTTTTCTGTTTAAGACGTGTGGAGATTTTATTGAAAATTTGATTTTGGGATTGCAGATGATATCCGGACCGCAATGGGGCGCATAGTTCTTGTGGCCTGGTTTTTTGTTCTGGGAATTCTCCAATCGTGCTATACAGCAAATTTATCGGCTATTCTAACAGCCCCACGTTTAGAACCAACCCTTAATGACATCAACAGTGTAGTGGCGAGCAATCTAAGAATTGGGTATCAGATGGGATCTGCAGTTGCAGATGGATTTGTGGAATACTACGGAGTCTCTAAGCAAAGACGAGTGCCTCTACCTTTTACTGATTATTATAAAGCTTTGTCCAGAGGTGATGTGGGTGCCATCGTGGACGAACGTCCATACATGGAATCTCTTGTGGCAAAACATTGCGATCGCCTTGCCTTCGCTGGCCAAACGTTCACTATTCAAAACTGGGGATTTGTAAGTAATTAGATCTGTAATTTTATTTTTGTGTTGCAAACATTCAAGGCAATAACTATTCATGGTGTTTTAATTAGTTTTATTTATGGATACTGATGGCCTGTTTTGTGCAGGCGTTTGATCGCATGCATTATGAACTTGTAAGGGACATTTCTATCAGAATACTAGAGTTATCAGAAAACGGCGAACTGATCAGATTGCAACAGCAATGGTTACCTTACTATAACAGTGATTGCAGCAAATATAATAGTGATCAATCAGGAACCAGCCAACTTCAGGTTCAACACTTTTGGGGCCTTTTTGTCATAGCAGGGTTAGTATCAGCCATAGTGCTATTGTTTTACACGGTGCACAGGAAATGGAATAGTTCTATAGTTGCCTCACCAACTTCTCTCGCTGAAGGCTCATCTGGCCCAAGCCCTGAAGGATCATCTGGCCCAACTGCTTCCTGAAGGTTCATCAGGCCATGGCGACGGAGGCTTTATGTCCGGTGACAACGATGGCGAAAGATTGGAACGGATGAAGAAAATTTAAAGTCTGAGGAGAACAAAACCGTTCCTTAATGCCACGATATTTGTTGGATTTTTAATCACACTTCAAACAAGACTACTGCCTGTTCTGAAGCACACAACCCAATGAGGTTGTATATAAGTTCCTAGCCTGTCTAAGTCTTAACACCATTTGATTTCCGTTTTAGCCTTTCTTCATTAATGCTCTGTACTTAACCCTCGCCATAACATGAGCTATTTTAGATAAATAAAATTAGTAGATGATTTAAGTTTTTAGATAGTCTGATTAACAAATTTGCATTAATAAATTTACTTCTTATTGATAAATAAGGGTTTATGTAATTATCCCCAGAAATACTCAACTGCATCAGCGTTGCTGGATTACACCGGTTTGTGTTAATAAGCTGTTTTATAGGGCTTGTATCTTAAACAGAGTAGCAACTGGAACACTCCATGTTCATTGCCTTCTGCTTTGGGACCGGTACATATGTTCTTGTCCTGCGTGATAATGGTGCCTACCTTGTGCAATCCTCAATTTGACTTCTGATTTAAGCATTTTGAAATTGTTAAAATAAGATAATCAGAGGAGTTGGTTAAATACAGAGAATCAGTCAACTGAGTGATTGAGTTGGTTAAACATAGAGAGTCAGTTTACTGACTGTTTGAGTTAGATGATTTTGAGAGTGTGATTGTATATGGGTGCATGTTGGAAAAAATTAAATACATCAACCCCTACTGTTTTGTTTCCTCTGCCATTCCAACATAAATTAACATGATCAACCGCTACTGTTTTGTGAATTTCTGTTTTGTTTACTCTGCCATTCCAACATAAATTAGATCAGAAGATAGCGTGGAGGAGGTTAAGAAAAGTAAAGACTACTTTGGCAGAACAGAATAGTTGTTGGTACTTCACATTTCACTTGAATCCTGGGCGATCTTGAGTCCGATGTTGTTTTCTTTCGTCTCGGATTTGGTCGGCTATGCCAGTGGGTGATCTTGCTGAATTTTTGGAGAAAAGATGGCGTTGTAGATCGGACGGGGAAGTCGGTTCACCGCAGCGGCCATTATTTGCTCTTCTGGGTTTTTATTCTCTCACAGTTTGTATTTCGGATGGAAATTTATTTATCTGGATACCATCTGGTTAGGCTTCAATTAGGAATTTAAGTGTCTATTCTTTGTGCTCTTAAAGATCCCTCCTGTTCTCTATGTCAGCCAAACATACAAATCTTTATTAAGTCGCAGACATACTTATCTTTGCATCTACCCACTGTTCTCTATGTCAGCCAAACATACATATCTTTATTAAGTCGCAGACATACTTATCTTTGCATCTACCCATAATTGTTTTTTATTACAAGGAAGAAAAGGATATATCTGTAAAGATTGTATGACTCTTTTTGCATATGTCTTCGCGTATATCATGTATGTCTACTTTATACATTTCCGTATATAAGCAAAAACACGGTATTTGCATGCATCATTGTCTGTATCGTTGTTGACATTTCCAAACACAAGCGACAGATATCCGCTTCAGATGCATGCCTGTCACGTACGGCGTTCTATCTTTGTGCGATGGCCCTCTATCCGTCTGCTTTCTGAATCAGGATATCCTAAAAAATACACCTGTTCATCTACTGAATTACACCGGATTTTGTTACTCAGCTGTCTGATAGGGGTTGTACCTTCAAGACAACAGCAACCAGAACGTTCTATGTTGCTTCACCTCTGCTTTTGTGGACTTTGGAACCAGTACTGCGTTCTTTCTTGGGTGATAATGGTGTTTCCCTTGTACAATCTATAATGTTCTGAAATCAGATCAAATCAGTTCAAAGGACCCTGTAGAGGAGGTTAAGAAAAGTGAAGGGAAGGTTAAGAAAAGTAAAGATCACTGTGGCAGAATAGATTAGTTGTCACTTCACGTTTCACTTAAAATCCCATAATGTGTTAAAATAAGCTGATTATTCCCCACGAGTTCGTTAAAATTAGATATTCGGTTAACTAATTGTTGAGGGTTGAGTGTTGGAGTGTTAAGTTAAGTCAAGTTAAGTGATAGACGATTTTTAGTGTGCGGTTGCATATCAAGATATTTTAGAGAATTGGCTAGTTGGAAAAGGTTATAAGTATCAAGTTTTTGTGTGATCAATAGAAGAGCCGTAGCTCCTATGTTGCACGTGTGAATTTATGTCTTGTGTTGGTTACGTGGGGTTTGACCCAAGTTCATAAGTGATTTAGCCAAGCAAATCCCACTACTACTCGCTCTTTCGGCAACAGTGCACGGAGCGTAGATTGAGGTCTCCCCAAAGTAGTATGGGAGGGTGCTAGAACTAGGTTTTCGCACCCTCGTGATGTTTGATATGTAGTAATAGGGACACAATCTGACCTTCATGCTTACTGGGCTATGTGCACCAGCGAGACCCTTGGGTCGTGTGTCACTGCCCTCACGCAACTCTAATTGTAGCACGACTCGTGTTAATTACCCAAGTCTTCCTTAATTATGTTTTGTTCATTAATTACTTAGAGGATTTTCATACATAAGCATTCATACCAATGTTTATCGAGTGTGCGCATATAAGTAAACAAATACCATTAACACAACATCAAATATAGATCAACAAAATAGATGCACAATATGCCGAATCAAACTTATCTTTATTAATAATTCCCTTCAAGTTCAATTCAATATAGACTCGACTCTTCCCTACGCACTCAGCTGCAAGGGTCCACGCACTCTGTTGCAGACACTACTAGGCTTTTGCGCACTTAGCTTCAGAACCTCTTCCTACTACTATGACCCAATACACTTCAAATCCACTTCTATACTCTAACCATGCCTTCACATCTATTTATTGCTTACTTGCCAAAAAACTATCTTTACACTTAGAGCCTCGCTTTATTTATACAATCCCATGGTCACAAACCATGGGTAGGCCGACACAACTTTACATTAAATTACATTATTTTAAGGTGGACAACTCTATGACTCATCCTAAACTTTCGCGCTCCACGCCTGCATTTCGCAAAATCTTTACATCACATTGACCAAAACTGGGGCTTTAAGCCCCAAAACCTTATTGTGGGGGATCTGCTGACCAACACACCCCCAACACAATCATCGTGACTCGTCTCGAGTCACTATCCAGTGATCTTGGCACGAAGCCCTTCCAACTGTGTTTGGGTTGTGCGAAGGTCCGCAGCACACTGCTCTGCCGTCTGCTGGATTTGTTTTACTCACTTGAATGAATGCTCGCTATCAGAGGGAAATCCCTGTCGTAAAGCTTGTATCACTTTCATTTGTGTGAGCTTTCCTTCAATCTCTGCAGTGATGAGGAAGGCCTCATCAATTCAAGGATGGATGCGTGCTTTAAGTACTGCCTCATTTTGGCACACGACATCCACTTGTTCCTTCAACGCCTTCGCTTACTGTAGCTTCGCTAACCGTTGAGTCAGGATCATTGTTTGCATCATCCCACACACACTATCATATTGCATTTGAAGCTCCCACGCCTCTATTTCCAAGTGTTGTACGGTGGGGTCCTCTTGTAAAGCAGTGAGGACCCCGAAGGATTCTTCCAACAGAGTTGTACAGGTTTGCATTACCTGTCTTATTTCCTCCAACAACTTTTGGATAGCGTTAGCGCACTGTTCCCGAAATTCTAGGGGTGTGGATGACTGCACCTTTAATCGCAGTTTAACAATCTGCAGGTTGAGGTCTAGCTGGATCCTCGTTGCTTCCTCCTTTGTCTCGCAGAATCAAATGGCCAATTTGTCGATCCACACTCCTATTGGTAGGTCTGTCGCAATTTCTAGCTCTGGGGTGCAGCGACATGCTTCCTCTACGATCTGATCCAGTTGCTGGTTCTGTGCCAACGCTTCATCGCGTTGTAGGCTAAGTTGTTCGATGTTGATTCATTGTTCACTGAGCATTTGCACTCCGCTTCCTTCCCTAGCATGGAGTTCTGCTATCGCTCCATCCTGCAGCTGGTATAATATATCCCGTGGAAGGGAAACCAAGTTTAGACCAAGTCCCTTGATCTGACCCACCGCGGCTCTGTCCTCCATGCTGTCTGCTGTCAGTGCTCCTTCTGGCAGCATGATGGTGTTATCCATTTTGGCACACAACAGCTGCTCTGTTATTGATTTACCCGCGGCACTGTAGGTGACTACCGTTCCTTCTTGTGGGGGCCACACCTGAAGTCCCTGCAATTGCGCCTTGAGGGCCCCCAACACATTCTGCTGCTTCGTCATTGCTTCCTGGAGTGCTTCCCTGGTGACCTCGTGAACTGTGTTGTCGATGTCGTATAGGTCACCCTCTATCAGTGTAATAGGTTCCCCATCTAGCTTGGAAGCTTTGGTCTTCTTCCGTGGCCTTGTTCGTTCCATACCGCATGGCCGTTTCAGTTGTGTAGATGTTGTGATTGGGTCCGCACCTTCCGCCGTGTCGTCTGTCCCTTGTCCTGTGGTGAGGTCCGAGCCTCTTTCCTCATGTGTCATGGTGGCCCCAGCTGCTGCTACTTTTTCGGAGGCCTTGGTCTGCTCTGCGAAGGCCTTTGCTGCCTCGCAGGAAGCCCATACCTCCTCGGTGAAATGCCCGTTCCTCTTCTGTTGTGCTAGCAACTTGGCGGCGTCCTTTTGTCTTTGTATCGTTGTCTCATCGCATGCAGCCGGATCCAGGGCGCACCATTCAGGTGGCCATGAGTCGAGAACTGCCAAAACAACGTCATCAATTACGATGAAAGGGAGTTTGGTCCAGTTCTGCTCCGGATCCTTCCGTGCCTTGATATACACATTGTGCATATCGGCCTTAAAGTCTACAAAGCTTCGTAGATTGTCACACACTGTGGGGGATAGGTGCGACATTTTGTTGATCCACATCCAGACACTTGCCTCCATGAGTATCCAGAAGATCTTGGTCTCATGGATTTGCATGGCGTCCTTTGTCGCCCAGAGCGACATGTATTTTGCTGCCTCTCGCAAGTCCTGTTCAAGAGGAGGAAACTGACTATCCTTAGGCAATTCGCTTGCAACCAACAAGATGGATAAGAGAAAACACACGTAGTGGAAGGTCTTACCTTGCTTCTATGCCTCCCTGCAGTTCGTCAAGAACTCCTTGCAGAGGAACTGCACTGAGTTGAACTGTACCCCCTCTGCGAATTGTTCAGCCAACGTGATGACCGTTGTTGTTACCTCGTTGCTGCAGCATTTTCTCATCACTTTTCCTGCCAGTAGCTGGGTGGCTATGTGCACCCCTTTGTCTTGAATGCTAGTAATGACGTAGCTCCCCTACTTTTTCTCCAACTTATATTTCTTCTTCATGGCCTCTATGAGCGCCAAGTCTCCGCTTTTGCCAGTTATTTCCACGAGGTCCCTTTCCATACATGAAAGCCAAGAAATCCTATGAATAAGCTCCATTGTGATTGGAATAGTCTCCTTCAGCCACAAGTATCCATTGTGCACTAGGAAAAGCAGTTGACTGATGACAAATATCGTGGTTGGTGCTCGGTGAAAGTGTGGAATCCATAATAGGTAGAGTAGTCCGGTCTCTTCCACCCCGCGCATCCATTTCCATGGCTCTAGCATTGTAACTCACCCCTCCTTGCTTTGTTTCATGAGTTGGCTAATCTCCAACTGTGGGAACTTTTTGCTGTCCGTGAAATCCCAATCTTCAAATTTCATCATGGGCATGCAGCCCAGGACTGAACCCTCAAACATAATTGCATCTGGGAGGAGTGGGGTTTCGAGTACACTCTAAACTACATCCAAATCCTTGGGTACACTCTAAACTACATCCAAATCCAAATCTACGAAGGTTTGGAGATCCTCCTCCTCATCATTTGTCTCAAGATTAACCATTTTGCCCTTGACTTCCATAGATAGTTTACCAAACCGTGGATTTCGTGGAGACATGCAGACTGCCGGTGGATCCTTTTTGGGCCTTGGCATCTGGGGCGATTTAGGAATTTCTGGTGCATCCCCCACCGACGATGTAGAGATCTGCGCAACTCCCTTGGCTATCGACATCACTCTATTTAGGAAGTCCCATGTCTCTTTCGGCAATGTCTCAAACACTAAACTTGCTCTCAAAGCCTCTAAATTCGTAAGGTCCATACCCAATTGATACCGCACCAACTGGATTCTCAAGACACCAAGGGTTGTTCGGTGGATAACCACCTGTGATTTATAGGCCTTTTCGAATTCAAATTCGACTGTTCCCCCCTCATTCGGCTCACTAATGCGAGATTGGCAGCAGATCATCCCAAATCTAGTTCTGACTTCGTGTATTAATTGTCTGCCGCCCGCTCCTCGTTGTCTTAACTTGGACATCTTGTCATGAATGGTGACACCAATAGTCACTTTCCAACCTACCCGCATGGTAGCACAGCCCCCCATGCACGGGGGCGACCCCTGTGACTTTCTGATCCTGTGCACAACCTCCTGATCACGCCGCTCCCATACAAACTCTTTTATAGTCTCGCGCTGTCTTTCAACTGCTTGGAGTGATGAGACTGTGCTCTCTATGGATATTCAGGTGGTTGCACCACTTGTGCAAGGCTTCAATGCACCTTCTAGCTCAGTCTATAGGCACTCCTCAATTTTCCTCGCGACAGTCAGCGTCGTGCATTCTTCCTTATGCGGTATGCTCCCCTGGTTACTTTGTCTGGTAATGTGCGGTCACAGCCATGGTAGAAGAGCCACAAATTCTCGGTGGACATCTTTTGATGTAGTAGTATTTCGGCCCATATCTTGTCCTATCATGCTTAGTTTATTGACACGACATTCTTGCGCGGAGTTGGTTTCCAATTCTTTGAGTTCTGCATCCATTAACACGCATTTCTTCCTCAGTCATACCCTATCTTTGAGTTCGCGAAACTTAAGGTTCCCCCGTCGAACGGCTTCCTGAATTTGCATATGTTCGACTTTGCACGGCTGCATAATTCATTCATCTTGGTCCCCGCGTATTGTTCCAACTATGTGACGATTCCTTCCTCCCAAAACTGTGGCCTCAACTTTGCCCATCATCTTCGGGATCGTCTCCATGCTCATATTCTTGTACATGGCCCTATAGGTCCATCCGACCACTAGTATGCGCAGGTCCCAATCAATTTTTCTGGCCTGGCGAATCTTGTTCAGGCTACCGCATCCCTTCTTGAATGCTTCTACGTGGCACGTTTGTGGTGTGCGTCGCTTTTCCTGTTGCTGCGTTTGGTTCCAGTTTTCGATCCTTAGTCTGTGGTGTGCTTGTGTGGACTATACAGCACACATATGCACCTGGTGACACAGGTGGGCGTGCAAGCTGCTTCATCTTAGCTGCCTGGCTCCCATACAATGTTGGGGGCTTCCAAACCGTAGGCACATCCGCTTTCTACATTTGCGCCAATTTACTACGGTCTCCTGATGTGTACTCCACCATCGTGCAGGTGTTGAGCACAGTGCCCATTCCAGCACACCGTATTGTTGCTATTCTGGTACTGCGCTTTCAAATTTGTCCAAGAATTCATCCACCACTGTCACTCCATCATATGTTGGTAGTTCCCTTGCCTCTGTCGTTACGCAACGTAGTGATCTAATCATCATGTTGCAATTTAGCGTTGCCACTTCGTGCAACCGGTTCCGCCAATTCTCTACTTCTTCATCTGAATCCGAGGTATAGGAGTTGTCGCGCTCACACGAGATTCTCCCATTTGCAGTCAGATTCACACGATCCTGGTCTCGTGTCATTATTTGATAAATACAATCCAGTTCATTGTCGCTTTTATCATCGCGCACTAGTTCAGTGTAGCACGCTCCTTCAGCTAGGTCTAGTGGGACTATTACGCGTAGTGATTTATTTTTGAATATCATCTTCTGCTTCTTCAAGTTGATGACTCCATTCATATCAATAGCCCAATCTATTCCTAACAACGTGGGATAGGGATTGCTATCATCAACAATCTCTATTACTTCAAAATCTGTTTGTGTGCTTGCGCCTTCAATATCAGTTGCTACCCCCTGTAACCTCCCCATGGGAAAAATCTTTTGTTGGTTTTCCATTTGTAATTAAATAGGGGACCACTACAACGCGGGCCTACCCATGCGTTCCCATGTTTGCTTTGGTAACACATTCGCGTCTGACCCCAGGTCTAGGCTTACCTGATCCATTTCGTACTCACCAATTTGTGCCGTCAATCTCATTTCCCTCTCGATGCGCAATGCATGCTTTCCCAGTTTTTGGACTACACGCAGTTCTCCTGACCTTACACACTTGGTGATCATCTCCTGTAGTCCCTTAACTGCCTTGTTGTCACGCAACAATTTCATGCATGTCTCCAGAAAGGTAGTGAGCATGGAAGGATCCATTCCTGGCTCTGGTTGATCCTTACTACATAAAGTGGAGGCCTCCGTGAAGCTCTTCTTAGCTTTCATAAACGTCTCCTTTATGTGTTCTAAGTCAAACTCAAGTTCCTTTGTAGGAGCCTTACGAACCCATGTATCTTCCTCGAGCTACCTCCCCTTATCTTCCCCTATGGTCACAACACTTGTAAGCATCATGTTCACATTTGGGTCTTCTTCATGTGGTTCAGACCTCATCATTTAGATATTCTGAGTCGAAGGAGGCTGAAGTACCCCTTTTTTGCACATCTATGTGATCAACGTAGGACAATCTACTGTTTCATGATCAAACTGAGCACAGTACGAATAGGATATCGTCGTTGAGTTGGTACAATTGCAGGCATAGTGCCCTAGTCCTCCGCAATTGTAACAAATTAACTATCTTTGGTGCCTTCCTGGTCCCATTCCTCCTCGTCCTTGACCTTGCCCCTGAAATATGGCATGCACCATCCCTACAGCTAGGTCGAGGGATCGCGTTTCTGTCTGCATTCTATAAGCTGGGGTCTGATCCATCATTAGCTCGTAGTTACGATAAGTGCGCTCGTCATGGTCTACCGACCTGCAAAAATTACAAAACAACTGTTGGGGAGTCTGTGTATACTTATGCAACAAATGACAATTGTTTGTCATGTGTTTTCCTCCTATCTGACAGATCGCACACCATAACGTGAGTGTTGCACTTGGCCTTGCCTATGCCTCTGGTCTCAATGGCATTAGCCCCCCTCCTGCTAAGTAGTTCGTGAATACTGGACAGTGGTCCTTGTCATGGCCCTGGCCTTTGCACTTTACGCACCATACTTCCTCGTGCGCCTTTGGCCACGATACTCTATCCTGCTTCAAACTTTGCATCTCTAGGCATAGATTCTGTAGTTGTGCATGGATTTGTTGAACTCCCAACCTAGGGTCTTGTATCGGGGTCTCATGCAACCTCATTGCCATTTCCAATGCTTCGGCTTGGGTGGAAAGTTTTTGTTGTGACAATGCTGTCCTCAAGTGTGGTGTTAGGGATGCCAGAAACCATGCACGATGCTATGCATCCGTTAGCATCATATTGGCCTCGTGGATCGTACTCTTCAGCCTTTGGTATAGATCCCAAGCAGTCTCACCCTGGAGCATCACGATCTCTTTAACCCCGATGATTGACTATGTCTCTGATTTCAGCCGGCTAAATTCTCTATTCAACGCATTCTGGATCTCTGTTATCCTTGCATTTTGGTGGTCGTTAGAGTGCTTGATATACCATTTCAATGTGCGATCCTATAGCGCGCTCACCAATATAGCCTTCTTAATGTTGTCGTCTGTGACCTCTTGTGCTTCCCACATTGCTCTTACCACGAACCAGAACTAGTCTGGATCTTCATTCCCTACTCCTCTAAATATGGGTAGTTTGATCGCGCTCACCATGCTGAACTATGGAGGTGGTGGAGGTGGAGTGGGTGGAGATAGAGGTGAGGGAGGTGAAGTGGGTGGTGGCATGGGTGGAGGTGGTAACTGTGGAATGCGCTGCCTTATCAAACTAACCATACTTCTTGGAGAGACCTAAGCGAGCTCTTCCTCGCTCTCTCGTGAAGGTGAAATTAAGGGACTGTTTCCAAATTCCCCGCTATCTTTGTAGATCTTTCCGCTCCGCGTTGTTCCAAACGTTAATGTATTCACATAACTCACTTTTCACATAACAACATCTTAATCCAGGTATTCAAAGATTTAATATTCTTACCTCACGGTCCCTTGAGAAAAAGTCGTTCTGCTTCGCTATAGCTCACGATCGTGTCTACCACAAACTCAGTGATAAATCCTCCTATTATATGGTCAAGCCAATGGTCCACAACTCACATGATCTTGTCTTCTAATGCTTCTAGTCTGCGCACTAATTCTGGAGTCCACACTATCAGTTGGTCAAGTCTACACCTTCCCTAGCTGTTGCTTAATCTCGCGATCCACTCATACAGTTTAGAAGGAAAGAATGCGAAGAAAATCTCATGGATTTCATATACATGTAGCGGTCCAACCACCTTTTCTTAGATACCTGCGGAGTTTTGTTTTCCTGTGTTGCGAACTCGTGAATATTATTGTCCAACCACTCTTCAATTTCCTTCTTTGTTGGGTTCCAGTGGTACGACATCAGACATCTCTTAGGTAGATCCCGGTCTTGGCAATAGAACCATTTGTTGGCTATGTGGGGCCTGACCTAGGTTCAGAAGTGATTTAGCCAAGAAAATTCTGATACTACTGGCCCTTTTGGCAACAGTTCGTGGAGCGTGGACTGCGGTCTCACCTGAAGTAGTATGGGAGGGTGCTGGAACCAAGTTTCCGCACTCTGGGGATGTATGATATGTGGTAATATGGATGCGATCCGACCTTTGCGTTTACTAGGCTACGTGCACCGGTGAGTCCCTTGTGTCTTGTGCTACTTCCCTTGCATAGCTCTAACCGTAGCACGACCTGTGTTAGTTACCCAAGTCTTCCTTAATTAGGTTCCTTTCGCTAATTACTTAGAGGGTTTTCATACATAAGAATTCGTACCAATAATTATCGAGCGTGTGCATATATGTAAACAGATACCATTAACACATAACATCAAAATATATATCCACGAAATAGATGCACAATATGCTGAGTCAAACTTATCTTTATTAATAATTCCCTTCAAGTTCAGTTCAATACAGACTCGACTCTGCCCTGCGAACTCATCTGCAGGGGTCCGCACACTCAGCTGCGGACTTTACTAGGCCTCTGTGCACTCAGCTGCAGAGCCTCTTCCTACTATTATGACCCAATACACTTCAGAGCCACTTCTATCCTCTAACCATGCCTTCGCATCTATTTATTGCTTTCTTGCTAAAATACTATCTTTACACTTAGAGCCTCGCTCTATTTATACAATCCCATGGTCTGCAGACCATGGGTAGGCCGACACAACTTTACATTAAATTACATTATTTCAGGGCAGACAACCCTATGATTTATCCTAAACTTTCATGCTCCGCGCCCGCATTTCCCGAATTCTTTATATCACATTGACCAAAACTCGGGCTTGAAGCCCCAAAACCCTGTTGTGGGGAGATCCGCTGCCCAACATTTTGCCTCTTCTGTCTTTCCAACAAATTCATATCATAGTTAGATTACAAAGAGCGAGGGAAAAGAGATTAGCAACAATTCATGTAAGAGGAGATAAATTTATATTTTCTCGTGGTTAGTGCTATAACGCATCTTGTAGGTTATATAAATGGTGTTATAACACACAAGGGCTTCGCAGAGAGCCGCATTAACAGTCGCAAAATTACCACGATTCAAATGCACACAAAATCCTTGGTCGTTTGTAGAATGAATGCGGAATCCTAGGGCATTTGAAGCATTAGAGGACTAACGTAGGTTATTAGTGTTGTGAAAGGTGTTAACACAGAACCAATGTTTAACTCCAAAAGTGTTAGCGTGGAAAGAGTCAACCAAAGTGAAAACGATGGAGTGAAATTTGGAGCTTTGCAAAGCTTATAAAAGGAGAAATTTAGGGCTTTTTGAAGAGAAATTTTTGGAGAATGATGGCTTTCTCAAATTTTCAACCCCAGTTCCCACTGTTTACAGGGAAGGATTATGGTGTGTAGGCCATTAAGATGGTGACCATGTTGCAGGGACATGATGTCTGGGTTATGTCAAGTTTGGGTTTTTCAGAACCCAAAACTGAAGCAAAAGCACAAGCTCTCAATAATGCAGAGAGGGAACAATGGAAGAAAGACAAGAAGAATAATGCACAAGAATTGCGTCTTATCCAATGAGTGGATCGAGTAGTCTTTCAGAAGATTATGATCACGTCTTCAGCAAAGGAAACATGGGATACTTTGGAAACAAACTATAAAGGTATGGCCAAAGTCAATATTGTTAAGTTGCAGAATACTAGGAAAGATTTTGAAAGTCCGCAGATGGAGACAAAGGACATCGATTCTTTCATTAATCGGGTCATAACTGTCGTAAATCAGTTAAAGATTTATGATGAAGATATTCAATATCAAATAGTGGTCGAGAAGGTCCTTAGATATTTGTCTACCAAATTTAATGTTGTGGTAGTAGCCATAGAAAAATCCAAGAACTTGGCATCATTGACAGTTGATGAGTTGATGGGATCAATTCTATCACATGAGGCAAGGATAGACAGAAATAAGGATTCCACTTTAGAAATCACTTTCAAAAGCGAGGTTTCTATTTCAAAAGATAGAGGTTGAGGTAGAAGTAGATCGAGAGCCAGAGGACAAGGCATAAGATATGGTGGTTAGAGAGATGGTGGATAAGAGAACGAACATGAAAGTGGAAGGAACTACAAAAGCTTCAACAATAATCAAAGAGTTGAAAAATAAAATGTGAGATGTTATTATTGCAATAAATTTGGTCACTATGCTCATGATTGTAGGAAGAAGATAGCTGATCAAGGGAACCAAAGAGCTAATACCACTATAGAGAGTACTAACTCCATGTTCCTCACTTGTCATACCATGCATGAACCTTCTGCTAATGTGTGGCAATTAGATAGTGGTTGCAGTAAACACATGACAAGCAACACGAATTTGGTTGTATATTTTGATCAATCTGAAAACAGAGGTCAAGTTGGGGACTAACAAGACTATCGATGTAGATGGCAAAGGGGTGGTCAACATTCTGACCAAGTAGGGGGAGTCAAAGACAATCTCAAAGGTATATTATGTTCCTAATATCAAACATAATTTGATAAGTGTTGGTCAATTGACACAAAAAATTTACCAAGTTATCTTTCAAGGTCAAGAATGTGTTATATATGACAAACCCCCAAGTAAGCAGCTGATAGTGAAGATGCAAATGACGAGGAACAAACTCTTTTGTCTAATTATGAATTACAGTGATCAGTTCAATTATTTTACAGTTGCACGTTCTGTTGATTATTGGTTATGGCACTTTTGGTTTGGGCACTTTCCTCATTTAAGATTGTTGCAGCAGAAACAGATGGTCAGAGGATTACCTCCCATCAAAGAACTTACTAGTACTTGTGAGAGTTGCATCTTGGGAAAGAAACACCATGAAAGTTTTCCAAAGGGTGTTGCATACAGAGAAAAGCAATCTCTTGAGCTAGTGCATACAGACTTGTGTGGACCTATGAGGACACAGTCGATTGGTGGAAGTTGTTACTTCCTCACTTTCATTGATGATCATTGTAGAAAGCCTTGGGTTTAATTCTTGAAGCAAAAGTCTGAAACTTTTGAAAATATCAAGGAATTCAAAGCCTTAGCAAAGACCCAAAGTGATTTATAGATCAAGGTATTGAGGTCAGATCATGGTGGAGAATATGATTCAAAGGAATTCCATGGTTACTACAAACAACATGGAATCAAAAGACAAATTACAACCAGGTACACACTGTAGTAGAATGGTGTAGCAGAGAGAAAGAACAGGACAATTATGAACATGGTAAGAAGCATGTTAAAAGGAAGAAACTTGTCTAATGAGTATTGGGCAGAAGCAGTTGCGTGTGCTATTTATGTGATCAACAAATCTCCTACAAAGCATTTGATGAACAAAGTACCAAAACAAGCATGGTTAGGTATGTCTTGCGGTGTATCTCATCTCAGAGTGTTTGGATGTGTAGCTTATGCACATGTACCTAATGAGCGAAGAGGCAAATTGGATGATAAAAGTGGAAAATGCATATTTACTGGTTATAGTGAGCAATCAAAATCTTACAAATTGTCTAACCCTATCACCAAGAAGACCATAATTAGCATAGATGTTGTGTTCAAAGAAAAAGAGTCATGGAATGGAACTGTAAATAAAACAGTTGATGCACAAGTGCCACTGCCGGAAGAAGATGATGTAGCATAAAAGGAACAACAAGAATCACTGGTGAAGACACCAAATAGAGACACACCAACAAGGACTCAAATATTTTCAGAGTAGCATGGATCTTCAAGCAGATCAACAGATTGAGATTCTTCTGACAATCAATCAGGTGATGAATCAAGTAATGGTAAGAGAAAGATGAGAAGTTTGAAAGATATTTATGATGATTTGGATGTTAGTTCAAATTTTTCATTGTTGTCATTCCAATATTCCTCATTTAAAGAAGCAACCAGAGTTGAAAATCGGATGCAAGCCATGGATGAAGAAATTGAAGCTATTGAAAAGAATGATACATGGGATTTGGTTGATTTTCCAAAGGACAAAAATCTCATTTGTGTAAAGTGGGTGTACAAGAGAAAGTTGAATGAGAAATATGAAATTGACAGATTTAAAGCATGACTTGTAGCAAAAGGATTCTTGCAGCAACCGGGAATAGATTTTGGAGAAACCTTTACTCTGGTAGCCAGATTGGATAGTGTAAGAGCAGTTCTACCCACAGGAGCTCAAAACAAGTGGAAAGTATATCAAATGGATGTGAAATTAGCCTTCTTGAATGGGATTCAAGTAGAAGAAATTTATGTGTAGCAATCTCTAGGATATGAACTTGAAGGTAATGAAGAGAAATCTTATAGGTTGAAGAAAGTGCTTTATGGACTGAAGCAAGTGTTGAGAGCTTGGTATAGGAGAATTGACAACTACATGATCAAGAATGGATTTTGTAAATGTAACATTGAACCTACCTTGTACACAAAGGTAAATGAGCATGGACAAATTTTGATTGTCTACCTATATGTTTATGACATGATTTT
>APFE030527703.1:2043-56146 GCA_000404065.3 Pinus taeda
TTTCATGTACTGATTGGAAGAGGAAAAAGAGGGCTTTCGCATCCTTCTTCTTGTCACTCTTCAACTGGTCTCTTTCTGTTGCTGTCAAAGCAGCCAGTGTTGTTGCATCTGCAGGTTCAGCATAGCCAGTTTCAACCAGCTCCCATATTCCTTGAGAAGCAAACAATGCTTTCATTTTTATGGACCAATCACTGTGATTTTTCCCATTAAACTGTGGCAGTTGGGAATTTGTCAAACCTGTTCCAGCGTCTGCCATCTTAAAAGAAAAGATGTTGACTGTAAATTTAAAACAAGCAAAAAACTTTCTCTGCTAGAAAAATCTGTTTTCTAAACTTCTTACAGCTCCTACAGTGAAAAACAAACTCTGTTTTTGACTCACTGAGTGCCTAGACTAGCTCTGATACCATGTTGGAATTTTACGGTGAATTCCATAACACAAAACATCATAGAACAACTCTCTGATATGATGGAATTTTCTGATAAATTCCTTAACAAACAGACAACACAAAAATGCTCTGTTTCAGCACAAAAAATAGATAATTTTGTTTTATGGACTTGGTGTTGCAGCAACAGGAATCGGTGTTGCAGCAACGCTGATCGTGGTGTTGCAGCAACAGGAAAAAATACTCTGTTTTTTTTATAACACAGAAAAAACAGAAAACTGTTTTTGACGCTAAGTCACTTTAAGAAAATTGACGCTTTGTGTAACAGCAACTAAATCAAGGGGCGTCAAATCACTAATAGACTTAGAGAGTGAAATCAAAGTGTTTTTGACAGTTGGTGTAACAGCAACTGAAAATCAGCAAAACAGTAAACTTGTATTCATAAATAGTAAACAAAAACTCGTACAGTAAACTTAGCTGTTACAAGAAGAACACTTCAGTTCCAGAAATCGATTTTCTATCTCAGAAAATCGCAGGTTCAGCACTGATGTGCATTTACAGAAGAGACACACACTTGTTCTTCTGACCTTCTCTCTTTTCTCTAAGAGTACAAAAACAGAACTGTTGTCAGAAATTTCTTACACTCACACAGAAAACAGAACTGTTGTTCTTTTCTGCTTACGCTGCCTCTCTTTCACTTCTTCTCATGAGAAAGCATGACTGCTGTGCGTTACATTTATAGGAAAATAAAAATTTGTTTTAAACAATAAACTAAGCAAAAAATCTGCTGATGTTTATCTCTGTATTTATTGCAGAAGAGGCGGTGATGTATTTCTCCGTGGAAATAAGTTGGTTGCAGGGGAATTAATTTCTGAAAAATATCAGTGGATTTTTGCGGCACCGAACATTAATTGCTGAAGATCAGATTTCAGTTCAGTATTTATGTGATGCAGTTGGAATTAATTTCCAACAGATTTTGGTCCAATTATTTATTTGCTTGTTTTCTCAGCTTTTTAAACTCTTTGAAAAACACTGAATTTTAAAACTTTAAAATTTTTCTCAATTCTACAACCTTTCCATTTCCTACCTGCGATCCCTCAACTATCTATTTTATGCTCAAGGATCATTGCAGTTACTAATCCTTGCAATAATCTAAAAACGGTATGTACATGAACCAAATCAAATTTTCATCAAATCAAATTTTCATCGAATTATTCGCTGAATCGAATTCCCAAATTTCCGTGTTTTTTTACACTGATACTGACGAATTGGGTAGCTATGATTTTTGGTTCTCCTCTTGGCTTCCTATACAAACGGCAAAGGGAGTGCATGATATGAATAGGCTCCTTTGTTAGTATGTAACTCCACCATTACTAATTAAGCTTCTTTCAGTTATTCTCTATAGCATCTCCTTGCAGCTCGGCTCTCCACAAATTAACAAACACAAACACATTCTCCAAACAAACTGGCCCAAATTAAAATGTCAGAGCTGCGAAATCTAAACACAAACACTCTAACTTAAAAAAAAACAACATATTTCATTCATCCTCTTGAGCCCTCCGGTGAGGGAGACAGGATCAAACCTGCTCTCATACCAACAAGAAAATTGGAGGAGCAGTCTTTAATAGACAAACAAATAAGTGAGTATTTAATTTTTAATTGATATTAAATGTAGTTAATTATTTATTAATTTGTATTTTACACAAATGAACGAAAACAAAGTGAACTATAAAAGATATATCATCGGAAGGATGGTTTGTATTAAGCATTCACTTGAGAAATAATATTTTGGTTCACCTTTTGATATGTTCAACCAGATATTCTTCTATTCCTAGTTTAATTCGCCTATGTTTAAATTGTAAAATATCCAACGGTACTGAATCCATCTATATTTAAATGAATGACCGATGAAAATACATTCCAAATTTACACCAATTTCCAATCACTCCTTGAGCTTTTGATATAAATATGCTGAATGGAAAATTTATTTACTTACCCACGTTTCACTTTTATGGTATAAATAACGACACAAGTAGGTGTGATGGGTGCCAGTTCGCATTAATGCATTCACAAGAATTCGACTTCGGTAAAGAACTTAAGAATGCTACAATGCCGGTGAAATTCATTCCTGCACAGGGGACATTCAAGTTTAAGACAAAACCACTTTAAAATGCAGTTCCAATGAAAAACGTGATTGCATGGCAATTGTTTTGCATTATCTTTTCCCATGGATAGCGTCTCCTGGCAAATGGCACACAACAAGCTGTCGCGTTCACCATCGTCTGCGCCGAGGAGTTCATCTGTAGCCATAACTGTCCGGGAAGAGCCAATAGCTGCCACAGCAGCAGCTAAGGGATGACTGCGATGGCGAGCAAGGTATTGCTCTCGCAAATGAGGATGAAGATCAAAACGTTCACCTCTCAATTGAATAGAATTAATGGCATTACTATTGTCTTCCAATAGTTGCAGTATCCGATGACAATCTGCGAAATTGCCACTCCATACAATTTGGTGGCTCGACACATTTCCGTCTACGCGACTCCAATCAAAGATAGTTCGTAGCAAAACAATATTCGCGTTCTCAGCCATTGCAGCTTGGATATTTCTTTTGCCACCGTAGTTCACAGTATGCCATTCACTGTTGGGTTTCTGTCCAATGTCATCTAATTGACGTACAAAGACATTGTCCCAAATGTTCTCCAATTCCCACTCATCTCCGTTGTCTCGTTCAATCCATCTAAACACTACGCTAGAGATCAAGTGCTGCTGAACAGCACACTGATTTTCACACTCTTCCTGTGAAAAACCATCCGTTCTACTTGTTGCTGTGGAAGCTGCAAATCTTTTCCATAATCTGACATTATTTGTCTCCTTCTCTACATGACAAATAAGCCGCTGAAACATTTCTCTAGCAGCCGGCTGAAACGTTTCTCTTGTACAATTGATATTATCATTTTCGCTTCCATTTCTTGATTTCTCCATCTTGTCGCTTTCTAAGATATATGTTGGAGGCTTTTGCTTATTTACTGCAGAGAAACTGTCAAGAAAATAGCTTTTTCACGTGGCTTTGATCCTACGACCTACGATATTGATCCGTAATAGTTATTTATATACTTACCATATCATTTGAAGCTTAATATATTTAGCGGTAAGTTAAATTTGGCATGCCGACCAGAAAGAATGACGTGCGTTTTTGCCATTAGTTTGCCCTCTTTTAACTTTGGGGTTCGAAAACAATTTTTTCCATTTCTGCTTCCGCATCGACGCCCCACAATATTCAACCACTTTAAGTGGTTTATTATGTTACTTCTATTTGAGCAGTGCTATTTAGCGACGGTGTTGCAGCAATATTTTAGACCGTGCAAAATAAATTATAGAAATATTTTATGTTTTCCAAAGTTAATTATAAGTTTTAATAATATTTTCACAAAAGAAATTGGCTTACGCCCCTAGGGCTACAAAGCACGAGGGTCAACAAAGGGTCTCAGTCTTGTTTCAATCATCGGACTAATTCATAGATGCCCACGTCAACAAAGGGTCTCAGTCTTGTTTCAATCATCGGACTAATTCATAGATGCCCACGTGGCAAGATCCAACGACTCTGTCTTCTCATGATTCAAAGCCAAAGCCAATGCTGACCCATTTAGCAACCATCACGGCTCCACTACTATCAGTGGTCTAGCCGTACTGTAATACTTGAGAGCCTACTATGAACTAGCCAGCGACTCTCTTTGGTTCTCCGGTGGTTATTGTTATCCATGACCCTCTCTAGTCAAACAAGTAAACCAAAATAGAAAGCTTCAAGTTTCAAAATCTCAAGAAGGAAGAAGGAAGCATATGATCGTTGTTCACGTTTTATTACGTGGATATGCATTTTATTACGAGGTTCTTCCTCATAACACTTCAGCAAATTTGTAGGCCTAAAGAAGAATATGCTCTACCACTATTGCAACACTACAGTTGAAGGTTGCACTACCACGGTTAAAAGAGAGTGCACAGGTTAGGTTATCGCACACCGACATAGAGACTTGTCGCTAGCTCTCTTTCACTGTGTGCCCAGAGAATTGTGATTCAACTCTTTCATTATGATTTCATCTCTATTTCACTACGTGCGACAGAGAACTGTAACTCAACGCTTTCACTATGGCTTCAATGCATTCCAACACAAAAAAAAATCCAACATAAAAACTAGTTAGAGATGTCAAAGATTTAGTTAAATATGTTAAGGGAGAAAACAATGGTGTGATTGAGTAGAGATGGACAATTGTCTTAGTGTGTCCAAGGTGAGATGAAAAGGATCCAAGTTGTGAAGGATACAAATTTGTAGATTTTGTCAAAGGGTAATCTGAGACCTTTTATGTGACCATCAAAGAAGTAGTACATTGTGATAAGATATAAATGCACTTTTCATCAAATAACTTTGCTATTGTAAAAGAATTTTGAATGTTTGTTGCACTTAAATGGAAATGTTGTTGTAAAGGATCCATGATTGGTTAGAGCTGACACCCTAATATTTTGGTCCAAGTTGATTTTCCAAAGTGCTTTCTAAGCCCACCTAAATAAAACTTACATATATTAAATTGATAACATACGTAATCATGTATAATGCATCCTTCTTGTGTATATGGTGTTCATTTCTATAGAATTGGGAGGTGTTCTCCCACTCTAAGGATCCTTCAAAATCAACAAAATAAATTATAAATATTAAAAGGGAAATTCAATTTTTATATTTATTTATGTAGGCTCAACGGAACCTAAGCCAGGTCCACGGTCAGAGGTTACCCTATCGCAAGGGCACTGATTTGACCACTATATATAAGACAATTTGACATCCACTATATATAAGACAATTTGACCTCCCCACTTGGCATGAATTCGAATATGACAAGACAAGATATTTTCTGTTCATTTAAGTGAAGGACACAATATGCAAAAATATGAGTTTTTGGGAAGACCTTAATGGGAAGGCCAAATTTCTTGGTAGGTAGCTTGACTAGGTTTGACTCGTATTTATCATTGAAAAATTGGCACATATTTCTAGACAAATTATTTTGTAAAATTTGTTGAAGATTGCATTTTCCTATGTAGAAAAGTTGGTTTTCTTTTTCCAAAAGTTAGCTATTTCCAATGTAATCGTGTGTCTTTTATTGTCTTTGGTTGTCTGTTTATGGTCCTATGGTTTTTACATTATAGTTGAGATATTCTATGTATAATTACTTAATGATATAAACTACATAAAACAAATTAAGAATAAAAATTATTGGAAGTAATTATCAAATCAGAAAATTCAATTTCTACTCCAAGAAAAATCAACATATTATCGGAACCTAGGTAATGGAGTAGCCACAAGAAGCATAGCATTGAATATTTTTAAATTAGTCCTAGAGAAAGAGGCGTATCAAACATTGATTCCTCGCAGTTTGAATAATGTCTCCAAAGCTCATAATTGAAGAGACATTGGAAGGTGCAATCAATTATCTTGGAAAACTCAAGAAACTCAAGTACTTTTCATCTCGAAGGAAAATGGCTTTCTAGGTCAGGTGGAAAAATATATTTGAGAACCAAAGGGATTCGAGGAGAAAAAAAAGTTCAAAATGAGTGAGGAAAAAGAAAAGAGCATTATTGTATACTCTATAAAATACCATGTAATTCCTCAGCTTAAAGTAATAAAGAGTTGCAATTAAATGTACAGTTCCCTAACAAAGTTATATGCGACGAAATTAACCTTGAAGCACTGTCTTTGCAATATTAAAATTACTAAAACAGATTTTATCACATCTTATCTTATTTAAATAACTCAAATCAAAGATGAACTTATATCCACTCGTCCAAAAATTAAATATTCAGAGTTAGTTACAGTTTCTCTATGCGGCTTTCCTTTGCGATGGAAACCATTCATTGAATATGTTTATCCATGTGGCAAACTACAATCATTTGGTGATCTATGGGATTACTGTATTCAAGAATAAATTGGGTTGCGAGATAAAAATGAACCTCAAAACAAAGGGACTCGAGCCCTTCTGCTCACAAAAGGAAAGGGAAGAACCATAGAAAATTTAATAAGAGGAACTTTGGCAAATTTGACGATGCGAACATTGTAAAATTTGATGAAAGAAGTCCAAATAGATCAAATCAAAAGAAGAAAGACCTATCAAAATTCAAATGCTTCATCTTTCATACTCCTGGTCACTATGCATCACGATGCCCTGCGAGAATGATAAGGCACAAGATTTTAATTCCAATTTTAATGAAGAAAATAATGATTTGAGGGCACCTCTAACGTTAAATAAATTCTTCATTTGAAGAATTTGATTATTGAAAGATAAATATTTGTGTTATTCCCTTCCTTACTTCTTAGCTATTTATTATTTGATTAATGGAATCCTTGGTACTTTCTTCTTATAATTGATATAATAAAAGCAAAAAATTTAATGATTGTTGTACTACCAGGTATTGTGTAGGAAGAAGGAATTTCGTACAAAGGAAAATAAAATGATCTATAAATCCTTAGGATTCTAGATAATAAAATGGAACTAATCTCTAAAGGAAACAAATAAACTATTGAAAACATGTAGAAAGTAAATTCTATAATTAGTTTTGGAATATTAGATAAGAAACATAAAAGAATTTGAAGAATATATATGAAGAAGTGGATCAAAGAAAAACGTTCATACAACTCTGAAATGAAAAGTAATCTATATTCTTCCATCATCATTATTTTTCTTTCTCTTTACATTCCTTTTATTTATCATTTTACTAAAATAATAATCGTTTCTTTTATGATATCTTGAATAAATTTTGTAGCAACATTGCTAATATGGTATCTCTTAGAGCGAGCGACCAAGATTACCACAAGGAAGACCTAAAGATGAACGATTTTGTATAAGTTTTTGTTGAATTAGAAATCCATATTCATGGACTAAATATCTCAAAATTGAACATTTCATATTAATATAGATATATGGCACATTAGTACCTATGATATATCTCAAGAAATAAAGTGAGACTTTGCATAGAGAAATGTCTAGATCACTAAATTGAATAAATTATGCAGAAATAATTAAATGAACTATAGTACATACTCATCAATGAATAAATTGTGGACAAATTTTAGATTAGTATGATTCGAGATAGCTCCCTTATTGAAGGGAATGATGAGCCAGTGAAAAATAATATTTGTTGGGTCATAAATGATTTTCAATAATAAAATATGTATATATTCATTTTTAAAGCCAAAAGTAAATGTTCCATGCAAACTAATATTGGATATATCTTCTCCATAGAATCGAAAAGGACATCGCTAGCAAAAGGACTTCACTATGTCAACTAAGGGAGATAGATGAAACTCACATCCAAATAACATAGGGACTTCGGTTGGTCACAAAGGACTCTGCATAGAAAGGTGAAAATATTTAATGCCTAGTCTAACGTCATGACCAAAAGAGTTTTGTATATTTTTCTGAAGATTCATAAAGGATCATGGTCCACCTGGAATATACAAATACATGCGTGATTATGGAAACCTCATTAACATTTTCTATTAAGGAGAATTCCTTCTTAAATAAAAAATTGTTGCAAGAGAATGCCTTACTCGCTAAGAGGGAGTGCTTACTTTTGTAGCATTGAGAGGTAATCTCACATGCTTAGGATCCTTGAAAATCAACAAAAGAAATTATAAATATTAAAAGGAAAAATCAATTTCTTATTTCTTTATGTAGACTCCGAGAAGCATAAATCAAGACCACCATTAAGGTGACCCTTGCTCAAAATCACACACATTTGACCAATATATATAAGAAAATTAGACCTCCAAACTTGACACAAATTCGAATCTCGCAAGAAAATATATCTTCCACTCATTTAAGCGAAAAAGACAAGATGCAGAAAGCCAAGTTTCAATAACAACCAAAAAAAACATTGTTTTCGACATGGAAAGTTTAGTTTCTACGAATTTTTGGAATTTTCGCTATAACTCTTTCTCTACGAAGTTTTAGAAGCTAACAAGAAAACCCATTTGAGAAGAAATAGGTCTGAACCTCAGTTCCAAATTTTAGATCCTGTCTCGCTATATTCTAAGATATATAATCTGAGGAAGTTAGGTTTTTTGCAGACCACCGAATTACATTCCAAATAGGTCACCTTGGGAAAATCATAATAACCTTCTCTCTGAGCACCAGATTGAATTTTAATCAGAATTTGTAGAAATAGGGCTTCTTGTAGTTTTTTGCATGTGAGTTTTAGGTACTAATGTCGAAACAGGGAGACATGGTTCGTCATACAATTTCGCTCTACAGAACTAGTCTACAATCAGGTCACCATGGAATATTTGGCATAACTATTTCTTGGATAATCAAATTCTAATTAGACTTTCGGGGTTAGAAAGATAACTTAAAGAGCTACCGCAGGAAGAAATTTCAAAACTTAGAGATCTGAAATTACAGAGTTACAGTTGTTTCAAGATCGAGCTCTTAAAATCAAGAAACATCAAGATGAGGAAGTTTAATGGCAAGGATCCGGTAAATTGGACACTACGGATGCAGAAATATTTTGATCTACATGGTGTACCAATGTTACAAATCGTATGTATTGCATCTTCATATTTAGAACAAGATCAATGTTTATGGTATAAAGGGCTTTGTTCTCGTAAACCACTTGTTATGTGGTCAATTTTCATAGAGGAAATTATAGCAGATTATGAGGATACAAAGAACAACATCTTCTTTAGAGAAACACCACAACAACTGGAAGAAAAAAGAGAAAAAGGGCTTTGTTTCAAAGTGGAAGGAAAAATTATGGCAACAAGGAAGTCTACCCCTCACAACTATAAAGATGGAATTGTTGCTTCTCCTAGCCTTGCACAACCTACAAGGGTTACACCGCAACAATTGGAAGAAAAAAGAGAAAAGGGGCTTTGTTACAATTGTGATAAAAATTACATTAAAGATCATAAGTGTGTTGAGAAGAAATTATTTTAGGTTGATTGTGGATAGGAGGAAAAGGATCAAGAAACATCAAAATAAGAGTATATACACCAGGAACCAACCCTAGAGAAAGAAGAAATGAATTCGACCACATCTTGTAAAGCATTGGAAATAATTACTACTCTTCAAACTCTTAAGATAGAAGGACATATCAAGAAGAAAAAGGTTCAAGAAGAGAAAGACCACGTCAAGAAACAAGAAATGACTCTGACCATATATTGTAATGTAATGATCAGAATTACCACTCCTCAAACTATTAGGATAGAAGGAAATATCAAGAAGAAAAATGTTCAAGAAGTGAGAATTCACATAAAGGATCAAGAAATGACCCCCGACCATATCTTGTAATGCATTGGAGGAAATTACCACTCCTCAAACACTCGATATAGAAGGACATATGAAGAAGAAAAATATTCAAGCAGTGAAAAATTACATCAAGCATCAACAACAAGATCTCCAACTTTAAAGGATAACGCCACTTTGGTGTTGAATCGAATGAAACAACAAGTAGATCAACATCACAATGAAATAATTTTTAATCCAGGCAATTGGCTATTTTTATGGTTACATACATACAAACAAATGTCCCTCAAGAAATCTATTTATGAGAAGTAAATGTTGGCAATAGTACATGCACTTAAGAAATGGTGACCTTACCTAATGAGAAGACACTTCAAGGTCAAAATGGATCATGATAGTATTGAATACTTTTTAGAACAAATATTATCCTCTGTAGAGCAACAAAAATGGGTCACAAAGATGTTGGGTTATGACTTTGAAATCATCTACAAAAATGGGAAGCAAAATGTTGTGGCAGATGCACTCTCAAGAAAGGATGAGGATGTGGAAGCATTGTTGTGTTCCATTTCTATTATCCAACCAGATTGGATAATCGAAACAAGGTATGATTGGAAGAAGGAAGAAGAAGTGTGTCCAATCATTAAGAAATTTCCGAAGATCCCAGTTCAAAAAATATTGCCAGAACTTCACGAGGAAGGAAAAATGATATTGGATCCTGGAGAAGTCATAGAGACAAGAACTCGACAGCTATGAAATCGATCAATTTCAGAGTATCTCATCAAGTGGAAGAACTTACCCACTGAGTATTCTACATGGGAGGGCAAAATTTTTATATAGGAGCATCAAGAACTACTCAAGGATTAAAGACAACACCTTTTGAAGGAGAGGGGAATGTTAGATCCCTATACTACAAGTGTAACCCCTTATTGTTATTAGTACAACACCTTTATTATATTGTTGTACCCATGTAGCCCCCATATTGTTATTATTGTGCCCTTACATTATTATTGTTATGTCATCTCTGATTATATTATGAACCCTTAGACTCCGATATATATAAAGGAAGTCTTCTCATTTGTATCATGGAAGAATTGTTCATTTGTGTAATGTAAAGGAGGTTTCCCCCTCGAAGAGGCTTATTTCTATGGCGTTCATCTATCTTTTATATCATTTTTTGAGTTGGCTTCATAACAAAGGTGAACTGAGAGGAAAATGGATTTCCCAGCCTGAGCACAAAAGTGATAGAGTGTTATGTTCTAGAGTGACATACTGCCTTTTGCAATACAAAAAAAAATGTTCTTTCCAAATTTATCCCCACCATCACTCGCAAGTACCTCTCTATTTTTGGCAAGCTTGAGGAGGATGACATATTCTTAACCTCCAAGTACATCCTTTTGATGATTCCTTTGAAGTATTTTTAACAAACCCTAAGAACGAGTGGTTTGGTCTCGTCTTGATTTGGTCTCGTCATGATTGGCAATTACTTCATTGTTTAAGTTTTACGAGTCTAGTGAAGGGTTAACTCAATGTCATTTTCTTGTTTAAAGAGTTTGAAAAGACACAAAAGAAAACCTCATTCAGTTTTTTAGACGTAAATTTTTAACGAGTGTGGAGAAAGTAAAGCTTGGTGTTTTCCATTTTTACAAAGTAAGGACAAAAATATAAGTAAACTATGAAATCTCTTTTTTCGTACATTTAGTCACTCAATCCCATAAAAAGGTTAAAATAATGGAGAAGATAACTCTATTGAACATTACTAGTCAACATATACTTTTTTCGTAAATTGTGTAGTTAAGTAAATAAAAGGGTAAACTTATGTTGAATAGATGTCTGTTCATCTACTTGTACGAGTTCGAATAGTCACGTACTTGTGATATTTTCATGTTTAGGGAGTCTAAAACTCCTTCTGTTTCTTTTTCGTAAGTTTTTAATGAGTTCAATAATGTGATGAAAATATACTCAATGCCAAAATGATTCATTTTTGTAAATAACCTATGATTTGGACAATTAAAGTAAAAAATAATCATCACCACTAAAAAATATAGTAAAAAAAAATTAATTTTTGATTTTAGAGGGTAATAGGAAAACAATAATATTGTAACGGGCCTATAAACTTATAAAATCCAAAAACGTATAAACAAATTACCATTTGTGTTTTTTAACAATTGAAAGTGATAGAGTGCAGTTTGACCAAGAAGTTAAGAAGCAGATTGTAGGCAAACTATTGGACCAAATTAGGAGTCGTCTTATCTAGGTAAACTATCTCTCTGATACCTTGGTTTTGATTGTTTTTATTTCACAATTTACCATGTATTTTGGCTTTTGGGGGGGTTTATCAAATGAAAAATCACCCTTGTTGTGCGCAATTCACCTTCATCAGGCCTTTGCACAACATCTAATTTTTTAACACAGAAAAACATGACGTGCACAGTTCTTGGCACTTGAACTATGCAAATTCACACTAGTTTCCATAAGAGGTTGCGCAAAGCACAGTGGGATTTGAAACATTAATTAGAAACACCCAATGTTTTTAGAAAAAAAATTACCACAACTTCTTATAATGATCCTCCACGTTTATTTTCAAGGTTTTGAGGTACAAAAATTGAGTGGAGAGAGCGTCAACATGAAGAACAAGATATAGCTACTTTGAGCCATGCAGCGAAAATATATGCATTAAGAAACTATGGCCTATATAAATTTGTTACAATTCCAGGTATGAAGGCGGAATTAGACTTATTGGAGTGGATGGTGAGAAAGTGGAATGTACAGGAAGAACACATTGTTATTGGACACCATAGGCTCACCATTAATGCTGATGACATTTATTTCTTTCCTGCGCTTCCACATTATGGATTGGACATTTATCTCTATCAACATAGACGAGGTGGTGTAACAACTACCACCTATCTAGTGCACCATTTCTTACAGGGAGTTTCTCTCTAAGACATGAGAATTGATATCAAAACCATTGCCATGCGTCCTTTTAGAGCTATTGACTTCACTGTTGCACAACTATGTGGAAGTATAGTTCTTCACTTACTTATGAAGGCTCATTTGTAGAGCTCCATAGAGTCCTTGCAACCTACAATTTTCAACTAGTGTGAAGGGATAGTTGCCAACCTTAAAGGGAAACTAACTAGAGTGAAAAGCAACAAACTCAAGAATTTGTGGTATGGTTCATTTGTCATTTGGTTTCTCTAGAGAGGATCCCACTTCTCACTCCATATGTAGCCATAGATGGAGGAGGACCATGAGATCCTCATATGATAAAGTGGGTCACATTGATGGCACGACACAAAAGTGGCAAAGGGCCAACAATTCGATATACTCATGATTTCGTTGGATGCTTGGAATGTCAAATCATCATGATTAAATACTTTCCATATAAAGGAATAGTTTATAGAGGTGATCCAGATATGCTACTACTAGATGGGATGTTGTGAGGTGACCTATGTAAGAGAGAAACTTCACTTTGGTTCTTTTTTATTTTTTTGTTTATTTTTTGGTATCCAAAACTAATTGTCAAAAATGATCATGCATATGTCAGCCCATTGAGACAAGAAAGATTATGTAGATTTGAAAGGTGTGGTGAGCATCGAGTATCTCCCACAATATAGAATCCTAAGGCAACAAAGGCATTGAATGAGCTGGAGCACAACCTAGAGAGGTTGACCTTATACATCCCAGATGTTGGAATTGATGACTTGCTTCTTTTCTATCAAAGGCACATGGTGGGGGTTCATGGACCAATTAGTCGCTTGGTACAAGGAGTTTCTTGCACTATTGTCTATTACCATGATCATCATGCATAGCTAGTAGACTTAGGGCTATATTTTGTTTTTTGATGATGTACCAACATGTTTGGGTAATAGAGGCCATGGGGCCTCATGTCTTTCGATGAGATTTTTGTAAAAACCACACTTTTTATAGACATTTCACTAATGAAAACTAGTACTTCCATTTTAGTTTATCTTGTACAATATATGGATGAATATTTCTTTTGATTTCTAACCAATGTTTTAAAATTGCCTATTTAACAAATAATTAGCGAATGCATCAGTTAATTTGTTCAAATGTGTCGAAATGTGTTGATATTCAATGTAATGAAAATCTCTCTCCAAGAGTCGAACCCACAAAAAACTTCTTAACATTGAAGCACTTCTTATTGAATAGGAAGGAGTGGTTTCGTCTGATCATGACCCTTTAACGAACCATAGGAAGGAGCGGTTGTGTCATATTGATCCTTTTAAAGGAATAAAAAGTGCTAAAGAAATGTAAAATTCTCTTACAAAGTTATATGAATGAAATGATAATAACAACAAATTAACATTGAAGAATTATATTTCCAATATTAAAATGAGTAAATCAGATTCTATGACATCTTATCTCATTTAAATAACTCAAATTAAACATCAACTTATAACCACTGATCAGAAAATTAAAGATTCAGAATTAGTTACAGTTGCTCTTTGTGGATTTCCTTCGCCATGTAAATCATTCATTCATGGAGTTATGCATGTGGAAAACTACCATCATTTGATGATATGTGGGATGATTGTATTTAAGAATAAATTAGGTTACAAGTTAAAAATGAACCTAAAAAAAAAGAGACTCAGGCCATTGTTTCTCACAATAAGAAATACATATCAAAATTCAACTGATTCATCTTTCATAATCTTGCTCACTATGCATAACGATGCCCTAAAAGAAAGAGGAAGGAAAAGGCACAAGATTCTATGACCAATGTTAATGAATAAAATAATGATGTGAAGCCACCTCTACAAAAGTCAAATAAATTATTCATTTTAAAAAATTGATAATTGAAAGATAAGTATTTATTTTCTTCCCATCCTTACTTCTTAGCTATTTACTATTCTACTAGTTGAATCATTGGTACTTTCTTCTTATTATTGATATAATAAAAGGAAAAATTTAAAGGAATGTTGTAGTACAAGGAATTGTAGTAGGGAGAAGGAATTTCTTACAAAGGAAAAATAAAATGATCTATAAATACTTAGGATCGTAGATGATCAACGAGAACTAATCTCTAAAGGAAACAAAAAACCTATTGAAATCTTCTAGAAATTAAATTCTAGAATTAGGTTTTGAATATTATATAAGAATCATAGAAGAATTTGAAGGATATCTACAATGAGGCAAGGTCAAAGCAAACTGTTCATACAACTCTCAAAAGATAAGTAATTTATATCCTTGCATCTTGACTATTAATTTTTTTCCTTACATTCCTTTCTTTTTTTCTTGTATCACTTTACTCAAATAATAACTGTTTCTCTTATTATATCTTTAGTAAAGTTTGTAGGACCGTTTCTAATATGATCTCTCAAGTAAGAGGGAGAAAGTGATATTACCACATTGAAGACCTGAAGATGAAGAATTTTGTACAATTTTTTGTTGAGTTACAAATCCATATTCATGGACCAAACATCTCAAAATTTAACATTTCAAATTAATATACATATATGGTACACTGGTAGCTATGATATATCTGAGGAAATAAGTGAGACTTTGCATAAATAAATGACTATATCACTAAATTCAATGAATTATTAAACATGTATTAATTGAGCTCTATTACATACTCATGAATGAATAAATTGTGGTTAAATTTTAGCTTATTTTGATGCTAGAAGTCTCCCTTATTGAAAGGAATGATGAGGAATCCAATAATGATATTGGTTGGGCCATAACAGATTTTGACTAATAAAATATGTATACATTAACTTTTGAAGCTAGAAGGGCTGGGTAAGGATGACCAAAAGTGAATGTTCCATGGAAACTAATATTAGATATATCTTCTCAATAGAATCTCGACGGAATTAGCTGGTAGAAGGACTGGACTATGTCAACCAAGGAAGATAGATGAAACTCACCTTTAAATAAAAAGTGGATTTGGGTAGGTGACAAAGGACTCTGACTAGAAAGGTTAATATTTCAAAGGAAAATTCCCTTATGAAGTTAAAAATATTTAATGCCTAGGCTAAGTTCATGGCTTGAAGAGTTTTATATATTTTTCTAAAGAGTTTTATTTTTTCATAGGCGACATTGTTATTTTCTATGATAGTTTACTTTTATCATTAATACATTAACTTCACCCCTTATCATCATCACATTATTCATATATACACCATTTTAACATCAACAAGGGCAATAACATGGAAAGAAATAACATTTCCATCATCATCAATGTAGCGGAACATAAAAGGAAAATTAAAAGAATGAACACATATAGGGACACCAAGATTGCTCTGAGATGAGGGAAAAAACCACTTTGGGAAAAACCCTTACAAATCTTCTTCTTCTTAGATGGTCATCAAATGATGCAGCGAAAGAGAGTACAAAGATCCATAACTTTATCTATGGAGAAAATCAATAATGATATTCATGAAATATATCTAATCATGTTAGGGATGAGAATCCTCATATGGATGGTTGTACATTGTTTTCACTGTGTCAAACATTGCCGAGAACTATTATCACTATCAATGAGACTAATAAATATGTTTGCAATAGGTACTAACAAATCATATCTACATAAACCAAGATCTACTAGATCATTGAAGTCAATTGAAGTCAAGATGTCAAAACCTGAATCTAAACTCGAGTTGTTGTCATCAAAATTGTTTGTGCTCAATCGAAACATTATGCTCTCTCTCTCAGCCACTCTATGCGAATGATTGTCACTGCACAATCACTCTTAGGAAGTATTTATGCATACGAATGTGATAAAATACACCTAAATCCCAGAGTTTCTCCCTTACATTCATTATGCGAGTGACTGAGATATATTGGTCGATCTTAGGATAACCTTATGTGAACGATCGGGGACTTGAACCTTTCGATTTGCCACTAAAGACAAGGTCACTCCCATAAGCTTTGTTTGAGCATCCAAGGGTCTATATTCACTCTTATAGGCTTATGTGCTAGCACCCAAGGACTAAAATTCCATGTTGTGTGCCAGCGACTGAGATACAGAAGGCCCTAACCCAGAGCGAACCCTTTGCCAACAAACAGTTGTACACCCCCAAGTACACTCTCAACTCATTGGCCAAACGAGGAGCAGTATTGCCAACAAACCCAGCTTATGGTTATGATGCCAAATGGGGTATACTCTACAAAGACTGAGATAGTGTGAGATACTACTCCAACCCTTTGGGTAACAGATAGGGGTAAAACCCTATTGTCCAGAGTTCCCTCAACCCTAGGAGCCCTTCATCTCAATTCCTCACCCTCAGAGCTCAAGCAGGGTAGGGGCAGTTGGCTTAGTGTCCTCGATGACTGCTTCCCCTCATGTAGAGGGGATTCTCTCTGAAAACCAAGAAATTTCTCTTTGGTAGTCCCTTTTTGATAATATATTCAATCTTATTGTCTCAATAGTAGTTGCTTCCTATTCATGCACAACAACAATCAAATATCATGTCGGATTATATATAGTCATATAAATCACAAAAGGATACCATAATCATCCTCCCTTTCAAGGAGGTACCAACCATAAGCTTGACCTTGTTTCGAAAAACTGGACTGCCTGAATATGTGAGAGTATCCTGGTCTAAGATGTGACCATGCCATATCCAGATCATGCTCAAACAACTCTCTAAGGAGCTTTTGTATCCTTCCTCACAACTAGCCATGCTAGCAGGATCATTATCAACCTCAGTAATGCTATGGACTTCTCATCCATGATATCATGATGGTTATCTCATTCTCAAAATATAACATGCAGATATTTCAAATCATGCCTGGTGGCAACTTTATTTGAGTGAAGTAGCTCAATCATGAATCTATTAGGGTTTTATGCACATAATATATATACATATGGTTGTTCAAAAGCATAATCAACAATACTTCAATCATCTCTCAGATGTCATTCCAAGTTCAACAATCTCAAATCAAAGTATCAAGGATTTACAAAAACAATTTTTAGTAGTTGCGCAATATGGAATTTATTTCCCGTATTAAAGACATCAATTCATCATGCCATTATACATCATTTTGGGCTTCATAATCCATATCCCTCTTATTTTATCATCACAGGCTCATCACCTATCATAAGTACATCACGAGGATATAAAATCAAAACTATAATCAATATCAAATCCATATCTTATAACTCATCATCGTGATATCAAATCCATATCTTGTAACTCATCATCTTGAACTTATCAAATAACTATCAAATATAAACATATATGGATTGTAAGGATAATGCCTTTAAATGCATCATAATCATCCTTACATAAATCATTTTTGTGTCATCATATCAAAAAAATCATCTCATCGACATTTAGAGGCCATATTATGACCATAATAAAAGTCATCATTATTGTAGTATTAATATATCCATCCATGAGACATGTAGAACTCATATAAAGTCTGAATTTGATGATGCAATATAAGTCATAGGCTTCATCAAGTCATTCTCATAATCAGAACTATCATGCTTTCAACCATTGTGCTAAGAACAAGGAGGCCAATATTTGAATACCCACATAAGTCATTATTCTATTAAGCCACTTCATCATTTTAGGATATTATGTTTAACCACACCATAGTTAGTAAGATATCTACTTATCAATGTTACACTTATACTTCCTACATAAAGGTTACCATGCTCTTCATGATGAATGAAATCAGGTTAGGTCATTCAATAAAGATTTATCAAAACAACAAGAGTGTCAATCATGTATAGGAGTTAATGAATCATCCTTCTATATGAAATCCATCATGACAAGTATCATGAATATCATTTAATGGAGTCAAGGTTCTAGCCTTCTTTATAGGATGAATATGTCAAACGATAGATCATAGATCTTAGAAAAACATCAAGTCTATCAATGTATCAATATTAGATAGCCTCATAGAATTCAGAACTAGTAGTAACATTTCATTGGAGGATACATCAATCCCAGACACTTTCATATACATATATGAGCCATTAAATAAAGAGACATTATCATCATACCTTAGGACTTACCTAGTCATCCAATGTTGTAGCTGAAACATAACATTGAAGAAATATACCTTCGATACCTTTTAGTCTTCAAATACATGTGCACCTTCTCTTAGGTAGCTTGTAGTGCTTGTCACCTTTTCATAAAGTACCTCTCTACCTCTTTTCAGATCTATGTTTTCTTTCTTGCATATCAAATTACCGTTAAGAGGGATTTATATATCATGAAGGAGGATAGATACATCCATATACTCAAATTTACATGTAGGAAGTATAAGAAATGATAAAATAAATAATTAGATCCATAAGTCTAAGCAAGAGTAAAACATCATAAGCCAGGGATTATGTATCTTCAATGAGAGGTGATCCTCTCCCTCTGGAACCACTATTTAAGGGATATCAACATCCATGGTACATATACCAATGTTGTCTTCAAGTATCCAACGAGCTCTGGTAGGGATTATCCCATTGTTGTGACCACCAACAACCACCCTTTTTTGTTTAGTGTTATTACTAATACTAAATAAAAGGGGACCCTTAGTCTAAAAATTCCAAAAAATAAATTAGTGATCGTATTTCCTTTTCAATAAAAATTATCATCATAAACTTAAGAAAATATCCTTGCGAAGGAAGGTAAAATCACTCCTTAAAGGATATTGCATCGTAGAGAGGATGATAGTATGCCAAGCTAAACTCCAAAATCGTGAGAATGCGATGCGAAACTGCACAAGGATAAACATATATCGCATCGCAGGTCTTAGAAGCTCACTTATGATTAAAAATCATAGAAAATGTTGATTTGCGATAGCGCATATCGCAAGATCACACATCCCAAGAAATTGCTTAACACAAAATATGCACATCTTATAATCATGCGATATTGCAACATACGATACTGCGACATGCGATATTGCGACTATGCGATATCGAAAAATCACAATAAAGCGACAAATTAACCTCATAATAGGACAAGAGAGAGACTCACGATATTGCGATATTGCGATATACAATTATGCGATATTGCAATACTGCAATCTTCGATATTGCAAAGCAAATCGCAAAATCGCTCCATCACAGATTTCTCGGGTCCACTATCTAAGAAAAAATCTTTTTCCATAAAACGAGACTGGTTATGCACTTTAACGCTCATTATTGAAGTAGTTTCCAGTTGTTAATAAAATGTTATTTCGTGTTTATCAAGAGCCATTTCACGTAAGGTGGTATACTTTTGCATGTCTTTGGCATTTATAGCTTTCCCGTCACTGTTCCTTATCATTACTTTCACCTCACTTGTAAACTGCAGGAATGAAGAACGAAAAGCTATACAAAGCAGTAAACAGGAAGCTGTGGGTAAGAAAGGAAAAGCTCCATTGTTTAAGGATAAAGAAATGGTGCCCCTATACACAGACACCACATGCAATAGAGAGGCGGGTATTTCCACCTGGGAAGGCATGTATAATCTACTCGAGGAAGAGGATCCTAAGGTAACGGAATTTACGGCTTTTGCAGGTTCATCAACATCATCCGAAGCATCGGTTGTAGACTTAGCTTGTTCATTTCTGCACCGGACAGCTGCAAGACCCAAAATTCTCCCCTACACGAACATGATTAAGTGGGTTCTAGATAACGCTGATCTTAAAAACAGACAGTTTAAAACTGAGGGCCAAGGACTGATCAGCTCATTTCCTCAACAAGATTTGAAGCTTATGTATCGTTTTCCAGAACCACAGGCGATTTATAACAAACAATTCATGCAGAATTTTACCAAATAAAATGAAGACTTGGAAGAATCCACTAAAGACTGGTCAAGGAGGGATGAACCGCTGAAAAAGGATAAACATGGTATTTATAGTACTGGTTCCCTCACTTCCCCATATTGCTTTGCTGCTGCTATGATCTGTAGGCTTTATGGGGGGCCAGATATTAACAAATTTTCATACAAGTGGCTACCACTGTTGGATGCTGCCGTTAATTCTATCATTTTAGATTGGTATAGAATATTGTCAGATAACTTAGCTACTACCATTGTAAATTACCATTCTAAAAGAGCTGCTTCCAAAATAATTTATCCCCCATTTTATTTATCAGCATATGTGATGGATGCAATTTGCTATGTTTCAAAGTTTCCTATAATGGGGTGGAAATGGACAACTCAAGACCCTCTACCCATTCATGTTTATCATAAAGATTTGTGGGATTCTAAATTACCCCCATTTTTCTACAAAATTTGTCATGGATTCATGTTACCCCTCTACAAGACATTGTACGACAAAGATGCTCCAAGATGCTCTCTAGCAGTAGAAGCAGACATACAAACAATCGCAAAATGGTTTGGAGAGGAATTGTTTACATATATTAGAGTCTTCGAAAGTGCTGCTTCCCCTCACATCTTACCTTTGTATGTTCCCGATCAGCTCTTGTCAAGGGAAATTGCTTATCAAACCTGCGAAGAAGGAGGTTTGACTAAGGATTTAAAGGATAAGAAGAAAGCTATATGGCCACAATTTCTTGTAGCCTGTGGGATTCTAAATTACTTTATCCATGGAGTTCACTCCATTCTTCCTATGACCTACAAACACATACCACTTGCTTGCAATACAACATTAGATGATGGAGGAAGATAGGTGTACAGTCTCTCTTCTTCCAATATATATTTAAATCATTACAAGCATTGCTTACAAAACAAGTCCAAATATGGCAGAAAAACATAATGCATTTATTTACCCCTTTGAGGAATGGTGGCTAGCCTAGACCTCCTTGCGGTATTTTGTTTACAAAATATTTGTTTTGGATATTATATCCAATTAGAGTGATTCGAAAGCCAATTTTAAGTGAATTCATATGGCTACCTCCAGTATAAATAGGTTTTCAAAATCATTTAAAATGATATGGTAAAAATTATAAGGAGTGTCATGTTTGATAGAGTTGTTTGTTAATTGTTAACTAGACGAACAGCCACTATTTGAAGTGTAACTTCTTCGATAAAGATCATATCAATGTGATTCCACTTGGACATTAAAGTATATTAATTTTTGTATTTCCAATATAAATAGGTTTTAAAAATTCTTAGGCTTGATATCACAACATTGGCGATGAACAGACCTAGGAGACAGAGTTTTACTACGGTAGTGTGAAGACATGTACTCACTAAATGTGGCATAATTTTTTAATTTCATATCCAAATGGGATGATTAAAATTTTGTCTTAAATTATACTTTAATATATATCTCCAATATAAACATGTTTTGAAAATAAGATGATTTGGTATTTCAAATATGCCAATGAACAGTCAAGACCTAGAATCGTCACCATGAAGATTTTTCGACAAGCAGTTAGTATTTCAAGAATAACTTTGTCATATGATATCTGATTGAAGCAATTCAAATTTATTTGGAAAGTAGATTCCAAAGGCTCTCCGTACTATGAATTTCAGATAAAAATGTTTCCATTAGACACCTCAAGCATAGGTTATACTAACTCTGTCCTCAACATTTCACTTGAGACCTAGTTTTGATTTTGATCACATTTTTGTTTATGATATAAATTGAAAACTTCAAAATGGATTCCAAAACTAGATTTCAAGAGATATGTAAAAAAAAAACATGATTTCAGAATGATCCTATATGTTTACCCAAAATAGGTTTGTTCTTACTGCATTTTTCTATGTAGTCCTTTGAAATGAATATTGATCAACGATTTGAAGAAACAATTTGAAACAAAGTTACTATGGAAGTCTTATTGTGATTTCATTCTACTTGTTTATTTATTCTATTCTATCCTATTCTATTTTAGAAAAATAATTCATTCTCTCAAGTATAAGAGAATTTCCAATGCATCCATTTTCGTAACAAGTTCATAAGTAAACTCATATCCAAATTTGAAAAATATTCTTTAATGAATGTTTGGACATGAAAATTTATTCGATCATAAAGATTTCATGAAAAAGAATGTTGAGGAATGGAGTAGTGTCGTAACCTATTCTTTAACATCATTTTCTAGATCTTGCATTGTAAATGGATTTTGTAGTTATTTTTTTTTATTTTATCTTTTTGTTAGGGGGTTTTGTTTTTGAAACCTAATTTTAGGATCTCTATTTGTGGGCATAAAGAAACATAACTAAGAGAAATGTATATTAGCTAAATTTTTAGTGCTTTTGTTTATCTTCTATTCAACTATGTGGATAATTACCTCCTCGGCAACGACGCCAAAATTTTGATCTAATTTATTAACATAAATTCACACAAGTATTTAATTATCAATCTGGGTTTGTAAAACTTGGAGGAAAATCCACAGTATATGGATATCAAATATAATCAAGTTTAGAAGATAAAATTTGAATATTTAAAAAACTACATATTATAGATATAAACCTATTTTAACAATTTCTAATTCATTTATGTAATACATGAGGGAAGCGGCTCCTAACTTAGGAGAACTAGGTTGTCCTTCCCTACAATACTACTTTCATGAAGATAAATCTAACAGCACTAATTAACAATGGTTTATGATGCAGAAGATGTAAAAGAAGAAGCTCCTAACTAAGCAGGTCCAGATTGTCCTTCTTCACAATCATATTATATCACAATCACCATTGATTTAAACCAACAATGCAGAAATAACTTCAAATAAGAAATGGCGAATGAAATTCAGTTTTAGTTCAAGATCAAATAGAAGGGGAATTGAACTTAAATTCCTGCGTGTCCCTTCATTTGTAGATTAGAATTAAACCAATATTCATTAAAAAATCATCACGCATCTAAATACATTTGAAACAAGAACTAATCTATGAAAACTATGAAAATTGAACCAAGAAGTGCACTTAGCTTGGTGTGGGGCCCGTCCACCCTTGCCTTGCACACTTGAAGAAATCTCAGCTACAACAACTTTAGTGAATCAACCAAGCATGAAAAAAAAATTGAAATGAAACAGGGTCTTCAAATTAGCTTCAAACTCCAAGGTGTCTCTGCATAAAACTATACAAACGTTACATATATATTACACTCACAAGCCATCAAAGTCTTGGCTCTAAATAGAGGTTTTGTGAAACAAACTGATATCTATTATCTCTAACACTCATATATAATCATGTACACCTATCTAGGTCGAACTCATCCAATTCATCCCAAGAAATATGGTCAATCCCATAAAATCTCAAAATTTCCCTATTTCCTAGGGATTTTCTAGTGACTAGTCATGTTTGACCAGCCTTGACCGAGCCTAATAAAGCTTGTTTTGGCTGAATCAAGTGGAGTTAGCTTAGTCCTAGTTACCAATATTTCCATTCATGCATCGATCTCGAGGCCAAGTGTCTTGCAAATATGTCATCCACATAGCTATTACAGGAATTTCTTATTCAGTCCCAAATTGCACTTGAAACTCAATTTTCATAAAAACTTCTAGAAATTGCAAATTAAAATTAAACACCTGAATATGTATAAAATACATCAAAATGAGATGGATGCGATGGAAAATGGATGGAAAATATAAGGATTAAGTGATTTTTCATAAGCAAAAATAGACCAAAACTGAGGGCCAACAATCTCCATCACGGGGGAGTTTTTTGATCTCTTGTCGACTTACACGTATGATGGTGAAGTCAAAGTGGCATGAGTTGCATACTTACATGAATTTATTTCCATTTTTCATGAGGAAGATGGGTGTTTTGATGAAGAGGCCAACTTGCTACTTGCACACACACTTCATGAATATCGAAGTCAATGGCAGTTTAGCCTACCGGCTAACAACATGCACTCAGTTGAGAAATTTTTTGATCTCATTGAAGAAACTTTCTATCATTTTTCTCCTGACCATCTTGGCTGAAAATTGTTACAACAATGGAAGGCATCGCATGAATTGGTTATGGATTTTTGGGAGTGCTTCTGTGACTTACAGTTTCAAGCTCTGATGAGCCAGATGAAATTCACCAATCTTTAGGACTGGTTCAAGTATTTCCTTAAGAAATCTTCCCTTCCCAAGAAGAAGCATGAGATTAATCCTTGCTCAACATTCTTCAATGAGGGAACTACGCAATCTCTGTGGATGCAGTCACTATCTCGACTGATTGTCTCCTTTCCCCACATTCAATAACTCTACCACTGTCGAGTGATGTTAAGCATCATGCTCATAGACTTGTTCAGATTTCGCATCCTCCCAATGTAACTTCACTCAATCTTCACACATATTTGGTTGTGAGTCCTTCAAGTTCTCATATGCATTATGTTCTACGACCTTCGTCTTCACACCTCGTGTTCCTCTAAATGATACTATCTTGTCTTTGTCCATTCCGGATTCTTCACTTTTTGTGAATGAGGAGCAAGCCATGATTTCACATGTGACAGAGTCGGTTAACCTATCATCTATGATTTTGCATGTGTGTCTTCATCCACAGATGCACCCATTGTTAATCACTCGCAAGACTCATGGTTGTTGGTCCGTTATTTGAGAATGGAGAGGATATGTTATTCATTGAAAATACACTTGATCTTTCATTTTTCTTTTCTAGGAACATAGAGGATGAGTTGGTTCACTCTTCATATACACCTCTATTTAATTCATCTGGTCATGAGGATGCCAATGAAATTATTGATTTTTATGATAGTGGTGATGTGATCCATTCGTTCCCATATTCGATCATAATCATGGACCTATCATAGTTTATCTTTAGAAGCCACCCGTTTATGATGATCTATCTGATGAAGAAGTCGAGACACCCAAGACTATTGAGACAGATTAGCAAAAGATGATGGTTATTTTAGTTCATGGCTCTCTTGGGTTTAGTCTCACTTCCGATCATGAAACCGTTCAATCACCCAAGGCTCCTCATCACTCATTTGTATGCATTGAAGATCCATCTCACACAAAGGTCATACTTACTCCACTTGAACTACGTGATCCCATTGCGCATGCATTGGAGGAATCTTAGATGCAAGCATTCGTTTGTGACGCAAGTTGTCGTTGTTTTTTTTTATTTTTGCATGTCACAGTCAAGAATGTTCTTATGCTTCAATGTTGCATGGAGTATCACACAATGCTATGATAAGTCCACAAACTACTTGCCATGTACTTGCACATGCTTATGTCCTATGGGCACTTTCAAACATGATGTGTGTTTGTCTTCATTTTTATATCTTTCTTGTTTGTTGGTTCGCACAACTAGGCTTCTCATGAACGAAGCCTTCACCAACATGGGTCAACCAATGCGTCAGCAACTGTATTGGAAATGTCACATCACTTGATCAGGGCCATGAACTGTTAGTGTAGGTGTAGTAGTAGTGTTTTCTTTCAGTTGCTTGCTTGCATGCTTCCTTGCTTACATGCTTTGTTTGTTTGTTTGTTTGTGTGTTTTCCGGCTTGTTTTCTTACTCACTTTTCTTTAACTTTCACTTCTCCTCTTGCTTTGCTTTGTTTGTTAGTTTTCTCGTTTCATTTGTAGGTTAGTTTCAAATGAAACCATGTATGACTCTTGAAGCAAGCTGACTAAAGTACAAGAGGGCTTGTACAACTATCACTACTTGTTTATCTGTCAGCTTGCTGAAGAACTTGTTACTTTTATTCCATGATACATCGAAGGAAAATATGTAATGTTCGAGGTGAACCTTGGTGAAAACAAAATGCTTGTTTGCTAACTAGTGTCACCTTCTCTAGTCGGTTATTTTTGGGTTAACCCTTGTCATCTCAGTCAAGTAGGGTAAGGTGTGGGGGGAAATCTTAATAGGTGCATCATAGGTATAATATACTATTTCTCTACTAGAACAACCTCTTCTACACTCAATAACTTTGAATCCCTCTTCTTCCAAATAAATAAGTGCTATGCACAATTACAAAAATGAAAAAAGTGAAAAATGTTTGAAAAAATGGAAAATGAATATGGTGAAAGAAGAGGAAGGCTTCCTGTGTACAGAGGTGATGCAAGTAACTCCAGTAGGGCTTAGTGGAATCGGATACATGCTTGTGTTCCTATGTGACTCCACTAGGGTACTATCGAGGCCTTCTGTTAGTGGAGCAACACCAGAGATCAAACTAAGACTTTGACGACTATACTGCTTGTGCATCAATATACCCCTCAAACCAAATCGAATCAAATGTGTTGCCTTGGCCTTGAATGTGTGCCAATCGACCAAGAGCTTAGCAGATGGTACATATTACAATCAATCTAGTGTGAAACCAAGTTAAGATGAGAACTGAACATTACTTCCAGAGATCTTAGATTTGCGTTTCACGAACAAGGTCCATTCAGAGAGATGGAGTTCTACCAGTGTGTTTCCAAGTGTTGTAGTGGCTACAACCATCCTTCACAATTTTTCCTTAGCTACATTTTGAAGCCTCCCTACCAACTTTTCACAACAGCTTATCTTGCTTCGTCAAGTTCACAAGCTCCAGTTTTTTTATTAGACAAATGCAGCTTGTCAAACACATCTTGATGCATTCCCCTCACAACTTGATCCCCCGAACTTAGTCCAGCTCCAAGGTAAGCATATACCCTAAGAAATTGCGCAATTCCAGACGATAACCATCCTTCCCTCCAAAAATTGCATAGTCCTGACTGGCAGCATGATGGGCTTCGAAATTGTGTAATTTCCCCTAGCAAGGCCACTTAGCCCAAAACTTGCACAAATCTGGGTAGCAGACAATTGCTCTACCTAGAAATTGTGCAAATCTCCTGGGTAGGTAGCACAAATCCCAACCTAAAATGTGTATTTCTAGCTAGTAGTTGAGTAGTCTCTTGCATGTGCAGTTGAGCTGACTGGTTCCCTCCAGGACTGAGAAGAACTTGCTTGCATGTATGGACTACTTCTCCCAAGGTAGCATGCAAAAGAATCCCTTGTTTCAGGTATCTATTTTTGGCAGTTGGATGTTACATGAAAGAATCATTTCATAAATCTCCCACCAAATGTCTCTCTCCCTAGATTTGTGGCATGTGTGTCACATCCTCGATGTTATCAAAACTCATCAAATTGATGCTACAGAGCTCATTACTCAAATCAACCTTGTTGCTCTAACATCCCACATCACATCTAGGAGTTGTCAGCACATTCGACTCTGTTGCTTTGGGGTAAGCCCACTTTCCATGAATTGTGTTGCATTTCCATCGCTTTTTGTGTTTATGCTTGTATGAGTATTGTTTGTTTGATTTCATTGAATGCTTGTTGTCATTTACATGTATATTATCTTGTCCTAGCACTATTTTAGTTTCTGTTGCTATCTAACTCTTGTCGCATGCATGAAACTTTTTTGCATGAACGTTCAGTGATTTGGCGACTCGCTTCACCCATATGTAGTTTGACATGTTTATTAAATATTTCATTCAAGTTTTCATGCACTGTCAATCACTTCTTCTGTTAGTAAGTTTCTCCATGCATTCACTGTCATATTTTCTTTCAGTTGCCCATGAGCGAGACAAACCAACCGTGGTTTGGACTTTGCCTTCAGTAGGACAATATTACACAATCCAAGTAAGGAAGGGTCTGTCCTCCTCTCCAAAAATGCATATTTCTCCCTAGGCACTGTCCTTCAGGACTTTTCTATGCATTTTCTTGGGACAGTGACTATTGGCCCAAAAAATTGTGCAATGCCGTCACTGAGCCTGCAACTATTGCCAGCTGAGATTTCACATTGTGGAATTCCAATAGTCAACAGCTAGACTAGATTATGCATTACATAGTTCGAGTAGTCATTCAATCTCCTAGAAGCGCAAACTATGCCTTTTGCAGTCTTGGCAGTTAGTCTCCTTACCTCCCAGCCAAAATTGTGCAACCCTCATGATGACTCACATAGGTATGCTGCAATAAGTTCTCAAGTTCATTTTGGATTTCTACTGGCAGATTTCTTGCCATGAGTGTTGCCATGTATCCAACTATAGCAAGTGTTCATCTCCCTCTCAACAATGCAGGTACAATGGTTTCCAAGAGATCAGAGTCAAAGACACCGTTTAGAGAACACTTAGAGATGCACTCGATCAAATGTCTATGATCTTGCCTACTCATGAAGATGTCAAGTTGTTTGTAGACAAGGAAATCAAATATGGAAGCAACAACATCGCAACAAGAAGCATCATGAACAATAACTAATGGAAGCATAACAAATGTAACAAATGCAATGAATTAAATTATTGCAACAAATGCAATGAATGCAAGAGGATGGTTGTTGATAACACAAAGGTAGAACAAAAAGTTGCAAGCTCAAAAAGATCCACTGATGATGAAAGAAAATTTGGAGACTCATGCTATGAGGTGATGCGAAACATGAATATCATGCAAAGACAAAGGAGTGAAGAAAGAGATAGTTTCATGTGTCGAAGCAGCAACTTAAGGAAGAACATGAAGCTGCATAGACAAAATAATGAGTTGCAACATGAACAAGAATAACAGTGGGTGAAACATGAACTCATGGATGAAACTACACCTGTACAAGCTATAGATTTATCCTAGCAACTGACATGGAGCAAACATGGTGAGCAGTGTTCTTGGTCGCATGTAAGGGATTTAGCATCATGCATGTCATTTTGCGCATGCATGTGATCCAAATCATTCAATACACTCACGAAGGAGAAGACATGAAGTAAGTCCAACTGGAGCTAAATATGTACTTTGGCAAGTTGATGTGCATGACCACTAGCACACACTTGAAGAGAAACACGTACACTATGCATCAGTTTGTTGCTGATTTAGTGACACCCAATCAGACCATATGCATCCTAGGAAATGATTTGGATGAAGGAGCCGCATCAATGCACCAGTTGGAACAGAGGTAAGAGTTTGCTTTAGCAAGATATCACCATGGGGTGCATGCGCACCATCACACATGACCATGCTTCACATTAGCTCACCACCCTCATAATCACAAGCATGTCAAAGTGTTGGTCTCATCACAATGGATAAAGTCTCAATGATGTCTTGCGTGGCTTGCTCAAGTCATGTTGTCTCGCATGAGTACATGTGCATTTTAATGGAACGCCATGTCAAGTGTAAGTCATGTGTCAATAGTTGGATGTAACAATCATAGAGTTGGTGAAAAGTCATGAGGGTAGTTGAACTATCGTAGAGGGGAATGTCAAGGGTCACCCCACCGTTTGCTATAAATATTCCGCCATAACTCATTGTATGGACTTTTGGTCACCGAAGCTTTCGATAAGACTATCTTGGAGAGAGATTGGAAAATATTGTAATGCGCCTTGGTTTCTAAGGCATATTATCGGTTGGGAACAATAGGAAATTTTAGAGCTTCAATACCAAGGATGTCCATTTTGCAATTGTGGTGATTGGCCAATGCCAATATATTGAATCTTATAGGAAAAATAGGGCATGCCCTTTTATTTGATTCTCTCAATACTTTAGTGATATCTTAAGCTAATGCCTCATAAGCTACTTTGATGTTGACTACATTATTGAGAATGTATAAAGCCAAAACATGAGAATGATAAATTCTACCAAAAACTCTAATATAGGTAAATAATTCTTCTCCAAGCCAATTGTTGAATTTTTCAAGGCCATCCATGGCTACTTGAGACATTCTTGGTCATCGAGACTCAAACATGGTTTCAGATATTGGAATCGTAACCCTATGACATATCTAGTACAAATTTTCAAAATACTTGGATTACCATAGGATATCATTGTAGATATTGATAGGATTAAGATCCTAAGTAGTCTATTCCTAACCTGTGGAGGTAAAATCCATAGAAAAGCATAGGGGATCCATTATTTTTAGAAACTAATCTACTATGCTGAAAAGCTAGTATATTATAAGACAAGTTATCATAATGTATGGTAGCCCAGTCAAATATGTACCCCTCAAAATATTCATCAATCATAGGTACACATGTGTTTAGGAATCTCGATGCATTAGGGAGTGCATGTAATCGACACATCATAGATGCAACTTAGTAGAAAGAAGCAGGGAGAGAATCAAGCGGGTACTTACAAGTTATATATGTTTTATGATTATTTAGGCCATGTCTCCATTGTTGGATTCGATTTGAGGGGTGGTCCATGCTCTTTTATGAAAGCCTCAACCTATTGTTTCTTACATACATAGCAAGGGTTTGGAAACTTGTACATTCTTTATAAATCCTTGCTGGTGAAATACCTAATTAATTTCACTTTCATAGCTTGAAAATTTCTATCGGAGATGTCCAAAGTTTCTACAACCCAATGGACCATATACATTTAAGGCAATAATCACAAAATGGCTACAATTATATCGAGAAAATAGTTGGTGACATCACTAGTATTAGCTTTTGAAATAACAATGTTGTCATGAGTTATGACTATCCTTTCCATTAACTCTAGGGTTCTTGCTTTGGAAGTAGTGCTAAATTTCTTTCAAAGAAGTAAGTCCAACATCTCTAGCACATAGTATCCGAAAATAATTCTGCTCCTAGAACATTATCATCTACCTCTTCTAGAAATGGACCAGTAGATTGTTGTTGTGTAGCCTTATTTTTACCTCTACCACCTTTCTTTATTTCTTCAATCAATTTGAAAAATGGGCTTACTGGTAGGGGATTGAGGCAAAGACTTAGCGAAGAATATTTTCAGCACTCACAAAGGACGTGAAATTTGAAACAAAGTGTAAAAGTTCTTTTAAAAGTATGAATTATGAAAACCAAACTATATTAATGTAAATTTTTAATAAACTTCAAGGCTAATAATTAAATGTTAATTAACTTAAGTGAATGTAAATGGGACCACACGATCATGCCATGTTGGATATGAGAACGAAAATATCAGACAGAAATTTAAAATAAACTTACGATATATCATTTTTGTGATATTCAGAGCTCTGATAATAAGATTGCCAAGAGAAGTAAGCTTTCAATATAATATGTGCGAAGATGTGGAGGCTTCGATATGCAAATATTTTATGTGTTAAAGTAGCTCAGAGAACACAATTATCATAAGTTATTCTAAATAAGAGTTTTGATGAATTATGTCCTGATAAAGGAAAACCTGATACAACAACATTCAAACATAAGTAAACTATCTCATAACCTTGGGAGATCATATCTAGGAGGGGAAGGACTTTGTAAAATTGTGTGAAAAGGATTCGCTAAAGTTGTTGCGATAAGGTTATTCCAATAATTTTTTAACTTTGTTTTCATCTTTAAACTTTATGCATTTAATATCCCTTTTAGTTTTATTTCGAAATGATAAAATATAGACCAAAAATAAAGGGTCCTCATTATTTATTATCGCTTAGAAAGAAATGATAAAGTGGGAGTTTAGTTGTTTGCGAGAACACAACTGTGACGTTTATCTATAGTCATGTTAGCTTTTGGTGGTCTTCCACCCATGAAATTTGTCTGCTTTCATGTTAGGTTTTAATGGTCAAATTAGCCAAGCATAGTGATCCCTTTGGAAGAATGGAGGAATTTTCTAGTCCCTACATGGACCGTAACTGATTTTCATTTTTTCCTGGGTGTGAGGAGTATAAAATCTCATGTCGTCATTCCTATAATATTCCCAAAAATATTAGTAAATAAAATTATTTCATTTCACCAATAAATATTCACATTCTCAAATAATGTTTACTTCTTACTTTTTCGCTTTTCAACTACATGTGATCTTACAAAGTCATTTTAAAATGGAATTACCACCTTACCTTGATATTGTTTTTAAATATTCATATACAATTAACTATAAAAATAAAGTTATAATTTGATTTTCGGTATCATTAGATGCTTCCTTAAAGCATTTATATTTACCAACTTATGATTCCTACCAGCTCATGTTTCCTTCAAAATTTCCATGCCTTACTACTCGTGCATCCTCACACTTTTGGCCTTCAATCATAGTGTACCCCAAAATTGAACAATTCACAGAAATCATGACTAACATCTCATGTCATATGGGTGGTGTTGGTTTCGATTTTCGCACATAATATCAACATGAATTTTAGAAAAAGAAAAAAAAAAACATCACTCTATGTGATACACACAAATGTTACATCTTATATTTTCGTAACAATAAAAATTATACCTTCACATTTCTATTTGCAAATTGTATTTTACCGTACACTAGTTCTTAAATTTTATGCCACTGAAAATGTGAATTAGATACATGTGAATTATTTATACTAAGAGAATCTTTGATTCATTAACCTATAGAATTACATTTTCATGTGTAAGGCTGGAGAAATCAATGTAATCAACAATACCTAGCTGCTACTAGTTTTATCGTTAAGTTTCCACAACATACATAATCAGTTTCATCTCATGCATTCCCACTATTGGACAATATTTATATTATTTCCCTTCTCACAGTGGGTACAAATTATGAATGTTCATATAAAATGAAACAACATTTTTCCTTTTTAGGCTTATTATTGACATAATAATGCATTTTTATTAAATAGTAACTTTTATAAGACATTATTGTTATCATGATCTAGGCTCTTTATGGCATGCATGTTTAAACAAATATTCACTTTAGTAGTCATCTTTGTTTCTTGCATATTATATCAATATGCATGTAATCCTATGAAAGGTTTTAGTCATACAACAAAACTAATTTGTCTTTAGTGAGAGTAGATAACAAATTCTTGCGACAATTTAGAAGTCAGAAACAAACATAGAGATAGGATAATTCTAATAGTTTGTCGATAAATCTCATACAATTTCTTAGAATTGCAATCACAAAAAATCATGCCCTTAATTTTTTTAAGAAAATGTATCATACCATGACATGCTTAATTCACATGAGGATAGTGCAATTTACTAAATAGATAATTCTACCAAACTTTCATATATCCAGTGAACATCGAAGGCAATTATGCAACAAGAGAAAATCAATCATTACCCATATGATGATGTTAAGAATTATTTTACTCAACAATGCCTATGACTTAACTTATTTCTTATATCAACATTCAAAGGACTCTTTCATGCTTTTTTTAAACATTGTAGCATGCTATCTAAATTATGAAATTTCCTCATAATGTCAAAAGGGACAATAGAAATGAGATTAGTGGAAATTGGCTTCCCCTGATTAGACATATAAATCCCTTCAGATCTTTCGAGGTGTCGTGTCACTGGCATCTTCCTCCCTCTGTCTTAATTAATGACATCTGTGTTAGTGATATAAAAAATTTAGGAATTAATAATTATTTATTTTACATAATAACCATTTACCTTTAAATAGATAAATAAATGACTATTATTAATAATAACAAATAAAAAAATAAAAATTTTATTCTAGTGATAATAGATTTTAGCATTAGCATTATTAAAATCTATAAATAATTTATGTCTTTGTTAATCAGGTACTTTGGGTTTAATTATCTATCAATGAAATTAATCTATAAATCATAAAAATAAAATAGGAATAAAACATTTTAATCTCAATCAAATCAATTCATCTCTTACTTTCGTATTTAATGGATTAATTAATTAATTAATTAATTTGTTTCAGTGATAAAGAAATAAATTAGATTATATTTTTTATATAAAAATTAAAATTAAAATTTGTAATCCATATTAGGTTAAACTAAAAATTGATTTTAAATTAAAATAAACTAATTATGTTTATTAGGCCACTTATTAAAGGAATAAAATTGAAATTATTATTACTATTTAAATTAAACTAATTATATAAAAAATTAAAGTTTAAAACTAATCATACAAATAATTTTCATTATTATAAAAAATTTATTACGTTATCTATTTATCATTTATCTCTTAGAATTTAGAGTTTATTATTCACTATTCATATAGGTTAATTAAAATAAGGAATTCAATTAAATTAAATTAATTAAAATTAAATAAAATAACGAAAATTGAATAATATATGTAGGTAAGTCTTTAAATTAGTTGGCATCTAATTATGTTAGTTTGCTTCTACTTGAATTTATTATACTTTAGGTTTTTATTTATCTGTTTTGGTCGGAAGATTCTTCTCTCAATCTATCATTCATTTTATGTCCTAATGATGACCCCCTTTGCGGTTCAAAACGTCGACATATTGAACATAGTAATGTCGATAATCCGGATCATATTGTTCCAAAAAAACAACCACATAAGCTTAAAGTCTAACATTATAGCATGCTATCAATAATGTGAAAGACAACCCTTCCCTTACTACATTCTTTCATTATCATTTCTTTTCATTATTGAAAAAGAAATGCATGCATTCATTATTTTCTCAAAATCATAAGAAGTGCATTGCAATTCCAATCAATTTCTTCTAAAGCATAATTAAACATTACCATAATAGCATGGATACAAAAAATATTAGTTAATCCACACTATCACTATTTATTTATTGTCTGAGTGTTCAAAATTTTCCATAATCTAGTTATAATGCAATGCAACAAAATTTGTAACTATCTTTTATCAATCATAAGGACTAAAATTCTATTAGCACTATTATCTATCAAGGAATTCATCACATTATTATTCTTCAAATAAAGCATTAGGAATATTATGCATTCCATATTAAATGTAGTCTAATGCATGCATTCAAATATAATTTCATTAGCATCATACATGACATTCAACTGATTGCATCATACCTCATCTCTTTATTTTTCTTATGGAATGCAAGAGGTTCTAATGTTGCAAAATTTTCTTTGATACCACTTGTAACATCCCTCGATATACGACAAACAAAATACATAGGATTAGAAATATTAACTAGTTTTACCAACATGTAATATTGCCAAATGACTTATCACATACTCCTTTGATAATCAAATGATATAATCATGATCATTCACAAAAGTAACCTACGAAAATGAATATCAAATATCATAAAATAATAACCATTAATGCAACTTGTTAACATAACACTTTTTGTTGCAACTTTACATCATTAAGATTGTTTACTTAATCAGATTTGTTAATAACAAATTGAATGATGTGAGTTCCACTATAGAGCTAACAATAATTATAGCTATTCATCTCATCATCTGCAATATTATTAGTTATATTACATCTTCATATCACTAGAAAATAGGTTACTACAAAAACTATCACTCCATTGTTTTAAAAATTCATGATTATTTCCTACTTCTTTCTTCGAAACACTCTCATGAGTATACTCTTACATCATGACTATCAAAAATGAAAATATTATTAACTTTATCATCACATGTTTAATATTTATTGATTCTCATTTCTATAGTGCTATTGTAATCAATCTTAATTGACTGAGATTGCAACATTCATTGTCAAGCTAGGGTAGGTCCTATTGTTTAAATGGAGCTTGCATTGTCTCTGCCGATACAGTCCAACCAAGCATAAGAAAAGACAAAAAAATGGAAAACATGTCACTGATCTAAATTGTTGAATCAAATCATGTATGTAGATATTAAAACACTCTACAGAATTAAATCACAACTCACAACTATCAAAGTAAAGGCATGCCAGATACGAACTAAGATCTACTCCGGCTGGTTACTATCATTATGTTAATTAACTCAGTGTAACAGCATAGTATAAATAGAAACAACAACGAATGTAATCCAAGATTTGTACAACACAACGAGAACCCATAAATCAATTAACTAAACTGGAATGTACATTACCTATGTCACTGCAATCTCTGCCAAAGGGGAAGGCCCTTACTCCTCTGCACGGCACAGGAAGAAAACAAAAGTGATTAACTGATAAGTTGAAGAATAGTTACAATATCACCGTGTTGATTTATATTAATAACAAATTCACAATTACAGAATCAAAGTAACAATACTTCTCTATATGCCATCTCTTTTACATGAAATATCAAGTCTTTTATAGTTATTACAACCTGGCATTAGAAATGGATCTGTCATGAGAATCTCATGATTATCATGTTTATCAAGAATAAAAGTACTTACAGCCTATCACTAAATACAAATATCCATCAGTTATGATTGCAACTCCTTGAGTCTTTCTTATTCAAAAATAAATAATCCCTTTTGTCGACAATTGCTATGCGGAACAGTACCCACATTTCCCAACTTTGTTTTAACAACAGTGAATGAATGACAGTTTTGGGATGACATGGAATTACTAGCAACAACACTGTTGGTGTGACGACGAATCAACGCCTGCTATAAGAACATCATGTAACAACATCCAATATGTAATATCAGCCTATAACAACATCTAATGTGCGACAGTAACCTGTAAGAGCATCTAATGTGTAGCAGTAACCTATAATAGTTGTCTGCTTCATAGCTTTGTTCTCACAAGCCATCATCTTAAAAGGACTTCCCAAAATACTTCTTCAATATTCTACCAGTTAGCCACAAAAAGGAATAAAGCCTTGTATTATTCGGTAAAATATAAAAAAGTAACATGATAAAAAAATACGTTAAAAATGTAAGAAAATAGGGAATTTCGTTATATAAAGGCATAGGCCTGGGCAATAGAAAGGTCAAAACTGAAGAAAGAATGTGCAGAAAATAGGTAAAAAACACAACCAACATCTTCCCCCAACTGAAGGAACTGCATGTCCCTATGCAGAATCTCAGTTCTTCTAATGTACCCCCGATGAAAATCTATCAAATTATAGCAACTAGTAGTATCATCGCCCAGAACTCTAAATCCTTGAATGTCAATTAGCTCACGTGGCCAAGGTTCATCTTCGTACTCACATAAATGGTAATCAGTATGATACTCACCCAACAGAAACTATATCAAAGGGAATTCGAACCTGAGGAAAATACAGAATGCTGCCAGTGTCTGTACAGCCAACACATATTGCGGCACCCGTGTAACAGCAGCCATGAAGTTCCTGTACTTAAAGGGGTCCCCTTCCTGTAACCCCATACTATAGGCCTCGATGCGCTTGAGACATCAAGCTAGTGCTTAGCTCCTTATATTTGTAAACAAGTTGAGGAAAATTCTCACAATTCTTTTTCTATAGATGGTTGATTGTTCTGTGATTTCGATAGTGTTGAGAAATAATATAAACTCTCGTTGGAGTTCGTAATGCATTCCTGGTTCAACCCTAACCCACAATGTTATTGTTTCCTTGTTCGTTTTTGTTGTTTTCTTGGCCAGGTGCCAGTCAATCTCATTCCTCATGAATGAAAGGAAGGCCCACAAAAGGACTCTCGCCACCATATTTATGCTCACAAATTCACACAAGATATTGTGCAGGAACAACTCACATAGCAAGCTCTGGTCATCAAAGTCACAAGAGTGAAAATCTTCCAAAAAGGTACAGGTTTAAGAACCCAAATAGGTCCTATTCCCATAAACTTCCTTTAATTGAAATAAGTAGTGACGATCCCACAGGAACACAGGGTATGACAGTGACAACCGTATGCATGCTAGCAGCTTTAGAGAAAGGTCATGGAGTTTGGTCTTATCAAACATCATGTCTGAGACCTGTCGATGCAGATGATATTTATTTTCATCATTGTTCTTTATAACTTCCTTGTGCCTCTATGCCTTCTCTTCTCTTTCTCACTCTTCTTTTAGCCATTTTTTTCTCAGGGAATCCATAATTCTTTTATGGATTTTGAGGGAAAATTCTCCCTACTGTAGAGATAATGCCAATTGCTTCCACTTTTGTAGCTCTGGCAACAACAAAAATCTCTCATAAGGCTATCCTTCATCAAGACCTGACATACTTCCGCATGCACTATCAATTGATGGTGTAGCATCCTCCTCAGAACAACAGCTTCATTAGTGGATATTGTCATGGTTCCTTTATCTTCCTGGTCAACATCCATTTTCATTGTTGGTTCTCGAGTAGCAACAATGTTATTGATGATAGCTCAGCTGCTTTGACATAACAAAGTTGCATCTTTACAAAGTTAGCACATGGACCTGTGGGTTATGGGCCCACGTATATATTGGAAGCCTTCAAATTGGTGGGTCTCACAATAAAACCCATAATCCATGGAATCACAACAAACAATGGAATTCCACATAACCTGACCAATCACTATCGAGCCTTCATTGAATGCATATAGCCAGAAACCAAATAAGAATTAACCCTTCATGATACAATATCATGTCTGCCCGAAATGTTAACCTACGCACACCTTCACGCATGATTACCATCTGATATCCCATTCAGATGGTGTCGATGGCCAGATTTCAACGAGGTTTTAATCCCGTTGTATAAAATCTCTTCGTGTTTATTTTCTAAATTAACGGTCGTGCTTGCTTGCACATGATATGTGTCTGGTCACCCCAAAATGGATGGTCTGATATTTTGGAACTTTAAACTCTTTTAAATGAATTTCTTGGGTCCATTTTTAGATTTAAACTTCAACGCTTGTGGCCACATGATGACCATTAGATATGTTGGTCTATCAATCGGACGATCAACATCTACTCTGGGGTTTCTCAATGAATTTTTTAGGTTTCTCTCATTCCACCAATACTATCCATCAATCTATATGATTCGATGGTTTCCATTGTGCTAGTCAATTGACCCAAATCTTAATTAAAAGTCTCCTCCGTTGAGTTATTGGTGAAATTTCATTAAACACACATTTATCTCTGCCTTACTCATTTAAAGCAAAGTTCATAGGAACATTGGCACTTATAGTAAAGAAGAATACCTAAACCTTACACAAACACACAAAACTCAGATAACACACAAATGTATAATAACACGTATATTTCGATTATACACAGAATTCGACTACAGGCTAAGGCTTCTCGGCCTTAGTCACAAATTTCCCCTGTGACTATATTGTATACTATATCTCCCCTGTCACACAACACAGAGTCTTTATATAGAAAAATACAAAAGGAGGGATCTGTTAAGATCCATGAGTTTTTCCCATGATCACTCAATCAAATCCCCTATGTCTCTCTATATTCACACATGGAGGATAATTATATTTAATCGAGCCTTATCAATTCCATCAACTTGGCTCTATTTTAGCATGATTTTCCCTGGTTTACTGTGATTGTCCATGTTTCCTCTTTCTCAACTCAAAATTTCAATTTTTATTAAGGGTGGTATAATGTTCCTGCATCAGTTATCCACGAGCTTTCGTACATTATTTTTCTCTAGATCTGCTTTGGTCTTCACTGTTGGTTCTTGTCTAGCAGTCTTGTTGACCATAAGCTCATCGACATTATCTGTCTCTTCCTTCTCTTGGATGACTTCCTCCTCCATTGTTGGTTCTAATGAAACAACGGTGTTAGCCAAGGGCTCTTATGCATCCATTACCTAATCACTTATTGTGGATTTTGCTGTCTTGGTTGCTAGTGCTTATGTAACAACAGCGTCCTCTATAGGTTCTTGTGTAAAAGCTTCCTAGATTTCAATTTGAGTCTCCCTCGAGGTGGTGTCTACCACAAAGAATTTGAATCCTACTGCCACCAACTTCTCAGCATAGGCTACGCACAAAGTGCCCAGGATTTCTCCCCTTCTAGCCTCGTCCACATCCTTCGACAAAGTATCTATCCCTGGAGCTCATGGCTCTACCTTTCTTCTATTATTTGTACCCTCAATTCTCTAATTTCTTTCTCTATAATTTCAAAAGGATTGGGTTTCACTCTTAGCAAATGAAGAAGGTTCTTCTAGCTGAGCATTCTCCTCGTGCTTCTGCTCTGCTACTTCTTTATTCTTTTTTGACATGGATGGGGACTCTGGGTCCTTGCTAACCTTATCCTCTACTTTGGGCTCGTGTCACCAACTTCTTTATCAACCGACCTCTTGCTGACCCTTATAGTCGATCGCTGGGGTGGCTTCTTTGTCACCTCTAGATCTTCCTCATATGTCTCATTTTTCTTTTTGCTAGTGGTACTAAGAATTTTCTGCATGAATTCTTTCCAATTCTTTCCCTTGCTAGCTCAAAGCATCTGGGACAATGATTTTGATAAGGCCATGGTTGGTAACACATGTTTCTAGATGCGAAGCTGTTTTCACAATCGCAAGCATGTGCCTAATGTTTCCCAGTAAGAAATAAGGAAGGTTGATTAACTGTTGATGCTGGAGGTGGTTCAGAAATGGAAAATGATAATTAAACACTATTTTTTCCCTTCCTCCGTGAGTAATGTACTTGATGAAGTAGAGGGAAAGATCCTCCCATGGCTGGGGGAGTGACAATCTATTAACTCCCCTGCCTTTCTTTACCAGCAAGTCTTCCTCTTCGAGGAAATCCTCTTTCAATGAGGGGTCGTTGACCTTCCTATTAAACCATCTCTTCCCTTCCGCTGGAAATTTGTTTACTATATCAATCACCTCTTCTGTGACCTCCAGCATCAACCCTCTGACCTCTGTCTAGTTTCTCTTGATTCTTTTCAAATTCCATGGCAACACTGCCATTTGATACTTCCAACCTCCAAAATAATTTTAACCAACCTGCATCCTTGAAATTTGGCATGCTTCTTGGCAATATTCCAAGGCTTTTGTGGACCCTGGGTCTTGATGTATTGCTTCTCCTATGATTTCTTATGCAATTGAGTGTTGTTACACCTGCTTATCCTTTCCTTTAAGTTCTTCGGGTTAGTCGACACAAAATCTAGTTGCTTCAACCTACACTTCTATTCTCTCTTTTCTGAGCACTCTAAATGGGGGTCCAACACTTCTAGTAGGGGTAAATGGTAGGGTGGCAGCGTGGTAGAGGTGAAGATTTTGGATTGGGATTTGGAATGCATGGTTCGTACTACGTAGTGAATTTTTCCTTAATGGTGAGTCATGGGGAGGTCTTGTAGATGGTACACTTTCCTGTTAAGTTTCCATGATTAGAAAATATAACAAATTCAATATTACCCTTTTGATGACATACCTCAGTGACGTGGGGTGAACTAATGGGTGGCACGGTACCACAAACTAGGCTCGAACAGTGAGACGCACGAACTTAATTATGACGACAAGGATCACGGTGATGTTATGCTACTTATTACAAGAGAATATCTCATTTATTCTTGAAAGGTCATCGATTGTTACAGGTGTAACACCCACGATGACCAATATATATTATTTTAATTTCTACAAAAATATAAAGAAGAAAAGATCATGTAACAACACTTATTATAAGATATTCTTTGAAATAAGAAATGCTATTACAAAGTGTGTAGCACTCGCCACCGGGTGGTTTTCAACTGCTACAAAAGTGTCTATATATGCGGAGGAAAGGTTTTCACAGCGAAATTATTATTATTGTTTTTTTTTAAGGTGTAACAAATGCCAACTGAAGTTGAGTTCCAACTGTTACACTTATTGAAAAAAATTAAATTTTGTAGCACAAGGGGGCTTTCCCATGTTCCCGTACTATGTAGATCCGAATTTGCGACAATTTTGACAAATGAATCCCTCGAGGTAGTTTTTGCTATAACCAAATATGGTGCCCATTTCCAAATAATGGTGTCCTCGCACTATCAATGGTCACCAAATTTACAGTCCCATTTTCAAAGACTATATCTACCTCATAAGGACCTAGCCATCTGGTGCAGAGCTTACCCTTGATGTCTTTAAACCTTGAGTCATATAAGAGAGTCGAATGTCCTTTGTGTAACTTATTCTTCTTTATAAAATTTTCATGCGACTTAGTTATCTGCTACTATATAATCTTTGTTTGCTAGATAGCAACCAACTATTTCTCCTCCAATTCATTGAGATGGTTCAATATTTGCCTTTATCCTGTAGCCAAATCCAAATTTACCTGCAATGTTGTCCTTAGTGTCTTGATTCTAAATTCAATGGGGAATAAATGGTTTTTAACATACACAAATTCATATGATGAGAATCTAGTGGTATTCCTCCATGTAGTCATGTGTGCCCATAACACTTCTTGAAGTTTATCAGCCCAATTTCTTCGATAATTGGCCACAGTATTAGTAAGGATCCCCCCAATGACTTTGTTAGTGCTTTCTACTTGGAAATTTTCTTGTGCTTGATAAGCCATTGTGATTCTGTGATGGATTTTATATTTCTCGACAAAATCCTAGATCTTATGAGATGTGAACTAGGGCACTTCACTTTTGACTATCTCCCTAGGTATGCCAAAACAAACAAATATGTCTTCAAACAAAAAGTCTAAGACAACTTGCTCTGTGGCTCTAGTTAGTGCCTTCACCTCAACCCATTTTGTGACATAGTCAGTGTAGACTAAGATGCAGGATCTTTGTCTAGATGAAGGATTAATTGTTCCTACAAAATCTAGAGCCCACTTATCAAAAGGTTCTAGGACAATTTGGCATTATAACGATGTCTCTTTTGATTGCAGTGTTTGGCCCATCCTTTGACAGCTATCACATCCCTTCACAAAATTCTTGGAATCCCGAAATATTGTCAGCTAGTAATACCCTGTTGAAAGGACTTTGTATCCTATCCATTTTTCTATGAAGTGTCCTGCATAGTGTTCCTTGTGACAGGCTGTAAGGATATCAAAGACCTCATCTTCACTAACAAAATGTCTGATCTGAAAATCTGGCCAAGTGTGATAGAGGTTCCCATCTATCCAGGTATATGTAGCACTTTGTTGTATAATTATTCTTTCCCCATGGAGGACAAATACTGTGGAAGATTCCCTATAGCACGATAATTGGTTATATCTACATACCAAGATAAGTACAAATAGAAAATATATATTCATCAGGGAAGGAATCTTTAGTGGGAGTGAAATTGTCATCATTAGTTATCCTAGAAACAAATTCATCTACTACGTTGTCTTTTTGATCCTTATCTACAATGGTGATATCAAATTCTTGTAACAACAATAACCAACATGTAATGCTACCATTTGTAATTGCATTATTCGTTAAAAAATGAATGGCATAATGGCCAATATGTACAAATACTTGATAACCGGTGATGTAATGTCAAAATTTATTAATGGCATGCATGACTTCTAAGAATTCCTTCTCGGTCACTGTGTAGTTGAGCTCAGTCGAGGTTAGGTTTTTTCTTATGTAGTAAATAGCATAAGCTTTAGTACCCTCCAGTTGGCTGAAAATAGTACCTACAGAAATATTCAATGCATCCCTAGCTATGTGAAATGACAGTTCCCAATTAGGTCCTCACAAGATAGAAGGTGTTGATGGAAAACATTTATGTTTTAAGAAGGCTTGCTCACACTTCCCTGTCAACAAGAAATCAACATCATTCATGAGCAACGAAAATAATGGTGATGAAATTTTTGAAAACTCTTCTATAAATCTCCTGTAGTACCCTTCATGGCCCAAAAAACTACGTACCTCTTTCTACGCTTTGGGGGTTCGAAATTTTAGAATTACCTCTATTCTTGTAGTGTCAACAGAAATGTAGTGTCCAAACATGATCCATTCAGTCATCATCATGTGACATTTCTAAGTGCTCAAGGCAAGATTAGTCTCTACACATCGTTCTAATACTTTTTCCAAATTGACTAATGTTGTTTCAAAAGCATCTCCATAAGGTGTGAAATCATCCATGAAGATTTCCAGGCAGTCATTCAATAAGTCACAGAAAATTCCTAGTATTTCCCTTTCAAAGGTTGCTGGTATTATAGAGCCCAAAAGGAAGTACTATGTATGCATACGTTCCCCAAGGAAAAGTAACAATCATTTTATCCTGGTCTTTTGGGGCAATCCACTAAATCTGTCCAAAAATGAAAAGAATTTATTTTCAGAGAGAGTATCGAGGACCTGATCTATAAATGGTAAGGGAAAATAATCCTTTTCAGTGGCCTTATTGATTTCTCTGTAATCAACATAGACTCTCCACTTGCCATTCTTTTTAGTAATGATGACAAGCACTAAAACCCATTGATTGTCAGATATTAGATAAATAAAATTAACACTCAGGAGTTTTTGTAATTCTTCTTTCACTACCTCCTTTAGTGTAGGTTTATGTGGTGTTGTGGCTGTCTCACTAGTTTGTATCCATCTTTTAAATAAATATGTTGAGTGCATATGTTAGGGTGGATCCCTTTCATATCCATATAATCCCATGCAAAATCCTTCTTACACTTTTGTAACAGTTGTAATAGTCATTGGTTTTGTTCAGTGGTTAGGTGGAGATTAACAGTCAAAAGATTTCCAGATTCGATCGCAATTGGATTACTAACCATATTTGGAGTGGTCGTCATTTTTTCAAAATCTATATCTTCCACCTGTTCTTCCTCATTTCATTTTTAACAAAAGCAACAAAAAGTGACTTACTACTAAAATCGTTAATTACATCATCCTCTGTCTCATTTTTTAAATATTGGGCATTCCGTAGAGTGAGGAGTTGTAGGGAAAGATTTGACTCATGTTCTAACTCATCCCACCAAGGGTTGTACACGTCCATATTTGGTTTTTGGGGATAGAGATTAAGGTTTTGTGTTCCCTGGCCATCTGAGATCACCATGGATCTTGTCCTGTGACCTATAAATGCATATGTAGTGGCTACCAAATGTCTCCTTAGGATCAAAGGATGCCCTCCCCACATTGGATTTTGGCTGTAATATAAGAAAATCAGTCGGATATCTCTAGGAAACTACTGTAACTACTATATCCTATAGCATCCCCTTAGGTTTAACATGGGACTCGTCTGCTAATTCACGCATAGTAGTAGTATGTCTATGTCCCTATAGCCTGAGAGAGATAAAGAGATCCTTCAACATTACATTAATGACAGCCCCAAGATCGATCAATCTTTTGGTTATGGGCTGATCATTAATGTAGATAGTAACCATAGGATTTCATGGCTCATTGTACCTAATAAAGAGAGGCTGAGCAAACATTAATTCGGATAAAGTTTCCATCACATGTAGGGTGGCAGGTTCTTTAGGCTTCCTCCCACGTTTCTGGATGCACAATTCTCTCACTATCTTGGCATAGATGGGTACTTCTTTAAGGGCTTGGAGCAGACGAACTCTTACATACAAATTTTGGAACTCCATAAGAAAATCATATTTGGGGTGTCAATTCATCCTAAGTTTGGCCAATCTCTGAGGATATGGGGGGTCCTACATTACAATAGTCGAATATGTTGTTACAAGTGTGTCAGCCTTCCTCAAATTAGTTGTTACATCTGTTACAGTTCTTCGTGGGTCAGCTGTTATAGATGTAACAAATTCCTCTATACCGGCTGTTGTAGGTGCAATAGCCACCTCAGAGCCTCCAACATCTCCTCTAGGTGGTTCACAGTCCTCCTCTCTAATGATAGGGAAGTGGCTAGAGTTTTTTTTTTTTTGCTGAAGCAAGTATGGATCCTTTTGTATCATTGAGTCAAAAAATAGTGTACATATATGAAAATGTCCACCTGATGCCAAAGAAATAGAAAGGAAATAAAATCTTAAGGCTCCAAGGGCTAAATGCTTTATATCTAAAAATTTGAGCCTAAGAATTAACTAAAAAAACAAAATTCTATCCTTCCAGAAAACCCAATCCAATAGATCTGTCCCATCAAATCAAGAAGATTGACAACATAGGAGAAACATGCATATCCAAAGAGACCAATGATTAACAGTCTTTCCCCACTAAGTTTCTCTATCCAAGTCAACTGTTGATTCACTACAACAGAATCCAATGGAGGAGAAAGATTTTGCATGGGACAAGAAGGAGGAACTTTAGTCAGCGATGGTGGGTGGTTTTCAGAACCCCCACCCTACCATGTGTTGCAGGATGAATGGGATCGCTACGAAAATGCCAAAACCTAGGAGACGGTTTTACAAATCTGGACCCCGAAATCTAAAAACACCAGTTGCCGAATAACCGGGTTCCTCTTGCAAATGTTAAACTTCCTTGCCTTGGTTTGGGATGTTGTGAGGGTAAGAGTCTTACCACTGAGCAAAGACTTGTTGGAATCAAGCGTTTCCCATAATGAATAGAGATATTCATCCTGCTAACTCCTTGAGTCTAGGTGACTAAACATGGTTCTCTTCTCTTTAGAGACTAGCAACTCAGAAATTGAAGACGCATGCAGGGGAAAATTAAATCGAGCTAGTCTCCATGGTTTTGAGTCCAAACACTTCCCTATCTTCTTCCACCTACTCGCAGCATAGAGCTATCAGTCTGCTTGGTAGCAACTCCTGCCACTTCATCGACACATTATTCTCTATGCAGCTAACTCCTTGGTTGGCCAGAAGATCCGCCGACTTATTTTCCTTTCTGTGAACATGGTGGAAACTGACAGTGCACAAATCCTAAATATGGATTTGAACTCTTTGGAAGACCTAAATTAATTTCCAATGCTTAGAGACTTTATCTAGCGCAGTTCCATTATGTATTTTTTGCACTGAGTTGATAATTAACTTTGAATCTACCTCTATCATGATATTGAGATAGTTGTCCTGCTTCAGTAAATCCAGGAATTGTTCCATAGCCATTAGTTCAGCCCTGTTGTTGGTGGCTGTACCTAGGTGGCAATGGAAGATGAAAACAATACTTCCCTCTGCATTTTTGAGGACACCTCCATATCTTGTTGTTCTCAGGTTCCCTTTTGAAGCCCCATCAATGTCATATTATAAATAGCCTTCTAGAGGAGGATGCCAAAATTCCTTCTCGGTATCTAAAGAAATAACATTCTTGTCTAGGCCTAGGAGGGTGAGCCCCTGCATCCCTAGCTGCCTAAGAATATTTAAATCTACATTTGAGGGAGGTTTTTTAGGGAAGTTGCGAACAGTGGTTCCCATAGTCTCCTTGAGATTATCTCCAACAGGTGTTGTGGGGGCTTTTTTTCCTCCTTAAAAATTCTTTTGTTCCTCTCCTTCTAAACGTTCAATATAATGAAGCTAGGAGTAAGAGACCACGCTAAGTTAAGAATTTCATTATCTAAAAAATTTTTCCTCCAATTGATGAGGTTACTAATGGTTCTTCCTCTATCTCTATCAGATTGTTGAAAGATTGTAGCAAATAAGTCCCATAACCGGGATGTGAAAATGCAGTTGTTGAGTAAATGTTCCAAATTTTCTTCTTGAGCTTCATAGAGCAGGCATCTTGAATGCCCCTTTACACCTCTGTTTCTTATGTTATCCCATGTCAGAATTTTCCTGTGGTATATTACCCACATGAAGAGTTGATTTTCATCCACCCTTGGTGCCTCCAAAGGTTTTGCCAGATTTTCTCTGGAACCAGGGGATCTAGCTCAAGGATAATGTTTTTTGCTTCCTTAAGATTGAAGGTGCCCTCTTTGTTATTTCCCTATCTTAGTTGGTCTTGTCCCTCTACCACTAAGATTTTCTTGAGCTCCTCTACTTTTTTTTTCAAGAGATTGTTACTTCTACAATCTATGTTTCTCCAGATTCTCCACTTATCCATAAGATGAGAATGATTCCAGAAATCCTTAACCTTTATTAAACCTTGGGAATCTGACTCCTATTTAAGATCAAGGAAGTCTTATTTTAATAGAATTTATTCTTTTTGCCACTTGTCTTCCCATAAAAGAGAAATATTTCCTTCTCTTATTATCCAAAAGCTATTCTCTTGTACTAGTCTTCTATTCTCCCAGGCTTTGTTCCAAATATAATAACCCTTTATATTTACTGACATTTTTATAAGATCATTGTTCTGCCAGGAACTAGCATATTTTTCCTTCCAGATATTTTCCCATTGAGTCTTTGGATGTTGAACCCAATGCCACCAAAGTTTGGCCCCTAAAACCTTGCTGAGAATCTCTTGATCATCCAATCCTAGCCCTCCATGGTTCTTGGGCTTACAAATTTTTTTTGAAGAGACCAAGGCCCATTTCCTCTTGGTCTCATACCTGCCTAAAGGAAGTTTCTTTGAATATTTCTAAGTTGTTGAAGGAATCCTTTTGGAGATGGGAGTGCTAATAACGTGAAAATAAGGATTGCTTGAAGAACTGCTTTTGTAAGAACTAAGCTGCCAACAAGGTTTAAAGATCTGATGGTCCATTTACTGACTTTGTCGTGTAACTTGTTGATCAAAGGTTCCCATATACTTTTGAGCATTGGTTTTTCAGTTAGAGGGACTCCCAAATATTTTGAAGGAAGGGAATCCCTTTGAAAGCCAAGAATTATGGAGATATTTTTCTGAATAGCAATATTGGTATTGAAGAAAAAGATTTTTGATTTAGAGATATTAACTTCCATACTTGAAGTGGATGCAAAAAGATTCAGAATTATTTTGTAGTTTGAAGCGTCTTGGAATGTGGGGATTCCCTGTAACATGGTATCATCTACAAATTGATGGTGTGTCAAGGCCTGACCATTATCGGTAAGCTGCGGACCTTTAATGTTTCCTGATGATTTTTCTTGCTTTATAACTCTAATCAGTCCTTCCATCATGATGATAAAAGTAAAGGGGGAGAGTGGGTGACCCTATCTAAGGCCTCTTGAGGGACTAAAAATCTCTAAGGGAGAGCCATTAACCAATATATAAAAATTGGAGGAGGTCACCAGTGCCATTACCCATCTAACCCAATTAAGATCAAATCCAAATGCAATCAGCATTTTCTTGAGGTAGACCCAATTGACCTTGTCATAAGCTTTGGCAATATCTAATTGCATGATCATACCCGCCTGCTTCTTGCTAGTTAAAGAGTGCACCACTTCTTGCTCTTAAATGATGTTATCAAGAATTCATTTTCCTTCCACATAACCTGATTGCTCCCATGATACAAGAACTGGAAGCAAAGGATTGAATATGTTAGCAACAATCTTGGATATAATCTTATAGATTACGTTGCATAGGGCTATGGGTCTGTATTTATCCAGTGTATGAGCAATCTCCTATTTGGGGATTAGGGCAACGAAGGATGTATTGAGCACTTGTAGAATGGTTTTTCTTGATCTGGAGTCCTCCACAACATTCAAAATGTCATGCTTAACAATATTCCAGCAAACTTTGAAGAATTCCACATTGAAACCGTCCAGGACCAGTGCTTTGCCATTCTGCATGTCTTTGAGGACTTCACTTAGCTCTCCTTCTGTTACTAGTTTATTAAGGTCGAAATTGTCCTCTTTGGACACCAATTTCGGTACATTACTAGTTACTTCCCTGATGGATTGCTCTCTATCTGAGTTGTTCTCATGTGTTATACCTTGGAAGTGGTGGATTAACATAGATTTGATAGCATCATGGGATATCTGAAGTTCCTCTGCTTCGTTCTTGATTGAAGAGATTCTATTGTGAGCTCTATTGTCCATGGTGGTTCTAAGCAAAAACTTAGTGTTACGATCTCCTTCTTTGAGCCATTGAACTCTGGACATTTGTCTCCAAAAAATTTCCTCTTCTTTACATAGATTCTCCCATTCTTGATAATGTTTATCCGCTTGATCACTGATATCTTTATCAAAGCCTTCCCTGATTAGATCTTGGTTGAGAACCTACATTTTGTTTTCAACTACTCTTTTTTCTTCAAACATATTACCAAAATCCTTCCTGTTCCATTCCTTAAGCCAGAGCTTGATGTGCTTTAGTCTTTTGTGAAGAAGATGCATTCTGGTCCCCTGAATCTGCAAGTATTCTAACCACTATTTTTCAATGTTGCTTGTGAATTTTGGATGTCACAGCCAGATATTTTCAAATCTGAAAGGTTTTTTCCTAGGAGTGCCTACACCCTTGATTTCCAATTGAATTGGCTAGTCGTCTAACCCTCCAAAGGGAAGAACTCACATTGTTACCTCTTTACCATTCAGCATAAGATTCTCAGAGATGAAGAATCTGTCTAGCTTTGAGGCAATAAGGGAATCTCCCCCCCTCCTATTATTCCAAATAAAGAGGTCAGTATTCCAATTACTGTCAACCAGATTTATATTGTTAGAAATGGTTTGGAAATCCATGGAGTCTTTACTTAGAGATGTTATTCCTCCTTTTTTCTCTGAAAGAGATTTGATCATGTTGAAATCCCATCCCATGATCCATGGTATATCTGCATGTCTGTCCCTGAGATCCACTAGGGTGTCTAGAAACCTAAGTTTGTCATCTATTCTCTGACGACCATAAACATTTGTGACCAGAAAGGTTTCCCTTTCTCCAACCGGTTTAATGACAACCAATAAATAATTTATGTAAGCCTCAGGATCCAAAATGCCTATTTTGTGGGGATTCCGTAGAATGAGTGTGCCCCCTGCTGTATTCTCTGCTTTTACTTCAAGAAACTCATAGCTACTGAGCCATTTGCTGTGAATTTGTCTTACCTTTTGAATGGAACATTTCCTTTCTTTGATGAACATTATATCCGGTGTTTCTTGTTTCATTATGTTACTAAGCATTCTCTATTTTCTCTTACTCCCTAGACCTCTAATATTTCAAGATATCAACTTCATTATAAAAGATTTGTAAAGGCATAGTTGGCTAGATCTTTCATCTTACTTGAATCAATCATCAGCTTTCCACACTCCATCAAGAGTTCATTCTACTTTTTCCACCTCTTTTCTTGCATGGGTTTCTAGTAGCTAGTCCCAGAGTAAGTTTCGTCCTTTTCACACCTTGGTTGTCCTACTTATCTATGTTTTTCCCTCGCTCTAGCTCCTTAGTCTGCGTTTTGCATAGAAACAACTATTGTATTTTGCTGAGTTCTTCTTGAGGTAGTGAATCCACTCCCCCCATAGTTCTATACCTCAAGAACCCTTCTAGGTCTAGGTTTTCTTTGTCAAGAATTTCTAGTAGTTCATGGTCCTCTGGGTCCGTATCATTTTGGGTCATTTCTTAATCCATTTCTTGTTCAGCATCACTCATAGTGGCTTCTTTCTGGTACTCAATATTTTGTGTTTGTTCTAGGTTTTCTTCCTTTTCCTTTTCTACAGAACTCCCTTCCATTGCTTGTTCTTATTTAGTAATCTCTTTCTCTTCCTGAAGCACCTGGAAACTATTCTACCAAAACTGTTGTCTTTCGCACTGCTGATTTTTCGGTCCTCTTTTACCTCCTTTACCTCGATTAACATATTTCTAGAAGCTATATGATTCTTTCATTATGTTGTTTTTTATTTTGTTTATTTCTTTGTTGAGCAGATAGTCTCTGAAAAGATATCCATGTTCATGGCATTTGCGACATCTGAATGGAATGTGCTCATAATCTACTGTTTGCACCCATTCTTCATCAAAAACTTCCAAGATCACCTCATATGGTAGAGCTCCTGATAGATCCATTTCCACACATATCCTAACAAAGGAAGTATATTTTCCCCTTCTAGTGGCTTTGGAGGCTTTAACATAGTGACCTAATTTATTGCCTATGGCCGCTAATGATTCATTTTGCTAGTAATCAAGAGGTAGAGAATAGAGCCTTACCCAGATCAGTACTGATGTTATATACCTAAGGAGGATAACATGGGGTGCAAAGGAAGGTATCGAAGGGAATAATGTAATAATAGGATGGGCCATAATAATAAATAAGGTGGTTAAGCTGTATCATGTAAGGGACCACAAGTAGTAGTAATAATGTAATGGGCCCATGGTATTATATAGATGGTATTGAGGAAGCATGGTAAGGAACCATGGTATTGTACGTATGGGACCTATAAAGGGGCTAGAGACTCCACATTGAGGGATGTCAAGGATTATTGTATGTACAGGCATATGGCTTCTCGATTGTTCTCCTTCCTTAAGGAGTGAATCTATGGTGTTGCCCTACCTTAAGGGTTTTGATGAATCAAGTGAATCATTTCTATATATTTTCAGATCTTGTTATGTTTGGGTTTACTTATGTTATCATATATTTCTGGATCAGATCTATAACAAGTGGTATCAGAGCAATTTCTTGGGCAAAAGTGGAGAAATTTTTTTTTTGCAGGAATTTTCTGGGGCAGCGAGTTTGCAGATCAAATCTATATTTTTTTGGGAAAAATATGCAAAATATAATTGAATCTCTAGATTATTTGTAAAAAAATACCTAATTTCAAAAAAAAAATCGGCTGAATCGGAGTCCGGACGAGGGAGATATTCCTAATCTAAAAATCAGTGGTGTTGCAGACAATTTTTCGGGCAGGGGGTTTGCGGCACAGATCTGGACGTTATGGTGCAAAATTTGAAAAATCCAATTGCATATCTGGATTCTTTGTGAAAAATTACCCGATTAAAAAAAAACGGTCGAATCAGAGTCCGGATGAAGGAAATATCGCAGATCTAAAAATCAGTGGTGTTGTAGACAATTTTTCGAGGTAGCGAGTTTTCGGCATATATCTGGATGTCCTCGTGCAAGAGATTCAAAATATAATTGTAGATAAAGATTATTTTTGAAAAAGTACCTGATTTCAAAAAAAAAATCGGGCGAATCAGAGTCCGGATGAGGGAGATATCGCTGATCTAAAAATCAGTGGTGTTGCAGACAATTTTTCGGGCAGCGAGATTGCAGCGTAGATCTGGATGTTCTGGTGCAAAATTTGCAAAATATAATTGTAGATATAGATTATTTGTGAAATATTAGCCGATTTCAAAAAACGAACGGCCGAATCAGAGTCCGGAAGAAGGAGATATCGCTGATCTAAAAATCAGTGGTGTTCCAGACAATTTTTCGGGGCAGTGAGTTTGCGGCACATATTTGGACATCCTTGTGCAAGATCTGTAGAATCTAATTGAAGATCTGGATCCTTTGTGGAAAAATACCTAATTTAAAAAAAAAAAAAGCAGTCGAATCGGAGTCCGGATGAGGGAGATATCGTTGATTTAAAATCAACTATTTTTCAACAATGTTTTGTGACAGTGGGACAATTACAGCGTGGATCAGCAATTCCAGTGCCTAGATCAGGATTTCCACCACATGGGAAGATGTTGAATGGTTGTTCAATTTCCAAAAATAGGTCATGATAGGGATTCTGAGAAATATTAATGGAATTGTGGCGATTTCAAATTTTCACCAAGTAAGTGAATTTTTTTAAAAACCCTCTTCATGGTAGTTCTATGTTTTACTGGAAACGATAATGGTCCTACTATTGAAGAATACATAAAGCAAACTAAGTTGGTATGGGAAAAAAATTGGAAGGATTCAGTGTGGCTTAATTTCAGAGATGAGGCTTACAAATGGTATTTCTCACTTGACGACAAGCAGTTGTCCAAACTTTGAGATGCAGAATTTGAAAGAGTCATTTTAGAAAAATGGTCTAGGACTAGAACAAAGGAGAATGAGACATACAAGGGGTTATTTTCTACGGGTGTCTCCTTATTGCAGGTTTATGGATTGATTCAGAAGGACAAAATCATTGTATCTATAAATCCTAGTTGCAAGCATAACTTTATGAATGTTAATTTGGCAAAAAAATTGCAAGTTCCAACAAAACACATTGAAAACACATAGGTGGATGATGAGGATGTTCAAGTGTATAAGGATTTGAAGATTTCTATGGATAAGTATGTGTTGCATGGTGATTTTTATACTTCAGAGATGGATAATATGGATGTTGTTTTGGGATATCCTTGGATGGAATCTTTGGATACTATCAATATTAATGTGCAGAAGAAATTCCTAAAGCTCTGGTATAAAAAGAAGAAAATTACATTACAGGATATTTCCATCAATAAACAGGTAGAGTCTATAGAGGTTGATGCAGAAGATGTTCCAGGGACTGACATATCAAATGATGAGCCATTGATGATCGACAATCAAACACAAATAGAGGCTGAAGCAGAAAATGATACAGGTTCTGATACATCAGATGAGGCTTAGTGGTTGAAGTAATATTGGAAGATAAGACACCACAGCAGGCAC
>APFE030527703.1:58786-72250 GCA_000404065.3 Pinus taeda
TATTTCATCTTCCACACCTTCATCTGTAATCTGCCCTTCAATTTCATTTGGTGGCTGCAAATCTGATGCTACAGGATGCTCAAGAATTTTGTTATCTGTCTCATCCTCAACATTAACACTGAGATATTGTTGATTTGTTATAGGCTATTCATTTGAAGATTTACTATGCAATCTACCCTTCAAAAACTGAAATGACTCAAAACAGAATGGTACGGAGTCACCTTGAATCATTAAATCATGTGTGTCCACTTCCAAATCTTCAGCTGCAACTTGACAACCAATGGTTTTCGGGGGTTGCAAATCTGAATATGAGAAGTCTTGAACAAAATTTTCATTGCTCTCAAGATGATTCAAATCAAGAGTTGTTGACATTTGATTTCTGATTGCATGGTAGTTATCTCTGATGAACTAAAACGAATCAAAACAAAAAGGCAAAGATCCTTCACTTACTTCAAACTTTGATGCACTTTCCTCATCATTGTTATAGCTGATATGCATCGGTTGATCCCGATATTCGAGCTGCTGAAAGTGAACTTCCTCCTTGCACAAACTAGCTGTTGATTCGTCTGCAAGATTAACTTCTTTTTGGAGAACATAATCATCATCATACTGATAAAACTGAGGCAATTCATCATCAAACATACACATCATATCAACAACTCTCTCTTCTTCACAATGATCTATAAAACAATCACTATGAAAACTGGGATCAGAAACAAAATGTTTTGGGTCAGCCGCTTGTTCTTGAATGCTACTTTCATTTTTTGCAATCATTTTCCGCACCATCTCTTCTACTGCATTTACGAAAAGATCAATATGTTCCTCTGAAAGTGTCAGCTGCTCTGAAATATTCTTCTTTTCTTCTTCCTTCAACCTTGCCCTCAACATCAGCAAATGAGCCTCTACATTTACTGCATTGTTCTGCATCTCGTGAAGTGTTGCAATATTCCTTTCTCTCAGCTGAAAATCCATTTCCGAATCAAAGGAACCCGGATAGTGTAAGAGAGAAGATCTAGGAGGAGGCCTTATATCAATCGGGATCGAATAATAAACTTGGTTAAATCTGGCAGAAAATTGTCGTACTGTCTCCCCTGACATTCTTTTCAGCTGATTATACTCTTCTATAATAAGGAAAAGGTTCTGCCCGATCATCCACCTGTCGAGAAAAACTTTGACGAACTGCCGAAAATCTGAGATGCTCGCATCAGGGAGGGTTCTGAACCAACTCTTCACTTTGCCTTGCAAAGAAAGAGAAAAAAGCCTTATATTGACATCTTCTGCATCAACTTCAAAAATATCTAGAAAAGACTCAAAATTCTGCACATGTTGTTCAGCATTGACATTCTTACTTTCACCATCGAACCTCGACAAGTATAGATCATAGTTTTTGGGGAAAGCATGGAGAAAAGAATGTAAAATAAGAGGTTTATACCGATCTGGAATTTTACAAGGTGTAGGGGTATGTACAACAGGTATAGAATCAGTCTTGGTCTCCTTGGGCTCATCAATTTGAAGATGGTCATCACAAAATTTAGAAGAAAGGTCTTGATCAAGCTCAAAGGTATGCAAATCTTTAGTATTCACAATCTTCAAAGGGAAAGAATCAACTGCAGGCCGAGGATCTCTTCTCAAATACAGTATACTTTGCAAAGCCTTCTTGACATTCTTGGGAAAAGAGAAGAAATAATTTATGACAAAGAACAAAATGTCTTGGATGAAATTCCAACTTGAATACATGATCTGTCCATGTTGTCCTTTCATGTTTTTGCTGGTCGGGATCATCCTCCAGTGGAGTCTTTGGATTTGATTTCGACAATGATTTAGAGTCGCCATGTGAATGATTTCAGCCTTGTCAGTGTCTGATTGTTGTCCACCATCAAAAATCATATCTGAACTCGATACATGTACTGGGGCAATTTATAAGTTAAGTGTTACGATTACAAGCTAGACTGGAGATCAACTGAAGCAACGTTTATCTACTATGCACTCGCAGAGCAATGTGCAGTTTGAAGAATACCTGGCGTGACTTCAGACTCTGTTTGTAGCTATAAATCAAATAACACTAACAAGAAAACCAGTTCTTCCCCAGTATGGTCGCCAATATGTTAGCACTCAAATCTACCTTAGGCTGAAATAAGGTAAAACTCAAGGCTACATCAAACCACGCTCAGCCTCGTAGCTAGCCGTACGAGGACAGGATGGGGCTCTCTCCGGGTCAATCTCGGCAAAGATAATCGATGAGGCTCGAGATGACTAAAAAAAAATCTAATTTTAGGCTAGATATGCAGTACAAAGGTATGATTTGAGTTTTTAGGAGTTTTTGTGTTGAAACAAGGAAAGGAAAATTTGGGCTTGGGGATGAGACACAGTTTTTGCAAAGGTCTATTTGGGGCAAGGTAGGCGATCATCTTGATGATTCTAAAGGGAATGAATGGGTAGATCAGACTGGTGAGGAGCTAAGGAAAGCAAGAAGCTTTCAAGGATTCTCCTTAAACAGATGAAAACATGGAAAATCAAACAAACTTAAAGGAAAAGCATAACCATCGATGGATTCTACCTTAACACTTCATTTGTTCAATTGTAGAAGATGAAAGAAGGAAAATGATATACATAACAAATTACAATTACTGAAACAAGCACACCATCAAAACATAAAGCCACATGCATCCCAAACAGTGCTGCAAAACCCTGGTCTTTCCTTAGCCAAAAATGCAGAGAAAATATGTACAATAGTATGCCAAAGCAATCCCAAGTGTCCAACCTCTCCAACCCCTGAAAATGATTGAGAAATTACATCATATAGACCATCCTAACCCCTTGCCTTGCCTCTAGGGGTCGAGCTCATCATTGTAGGAGCTGTTTGAACTAATTCTAAACAAGGAACTGAAATGTAGGTAGTCAAACAACTTACCCATATATGCTAGGAAACTGATTCATTCATTTAATTTTCATCTTTTAGTGAATGAATCCTCTAGAACAAGTAAAAATGTGCCAAAATTACATCATAGTTATTAAATTACATCATGAAAAGTCAAGAGTAGTATCAGGAAGCAAAATTGGTCAAAACTGGGCGAATTTCTGAGCTGAACAGTGAAAATTTGACCAAAAATCTCTATGCACCGTGTGCCTGAGCTCTATGCATTGCACGCCTTTCAACCTGATTTTGGGGCACATCCCTGCACCGAAATTGAGCTCATGATATCTCGTTGGAAAGCCCTGGATGTTGACTATCCAACCCAAGTGGAATTTCCAAATTTGGAGCTCATTTGCTCCTCCAAAACTTCATTCTCCCTGAAGTACTTCCTGCTGGTGCAAAAGGTGGCAAAAAGGTGATTTTCATGGTGTTTTGGCCCTTTTGATCATCCATAACTTGATGAAATGCCTTGGCCATACTAGAGCATGCATAACGTACCATGACAAATCCAAAACTATAAAGTTTTCCTCCAGCGAGTGTCCCAATCATAAGTGCACGCGTCGACGTGCTACGCGTTGAGCTGAAAAACCTGTTTTGCAAGACAAAAATTTCAAAATGACAAAAATTTCTCTGAAGATCCTCCATCATGTATCATGCCCAACCAAGGAAGCCTCAGCTAAAATGTGGAGTGGATCAGGTGTTTCACGACGTTTTAGTGTCCTCCTGGTGTATGCAGTTCAGTGATGCAATCTCTGTCTTGGTTGTATGATGTGTCGGTGTCTGACTCCATGGCATTGAAAGTTTATTCCAAGTGTATGTTTGGTTTGTTGAGAATCAAAAATGAGAACCCGGTGTCTTGTTTCAATGCCAAATGTGTGCCAAAGGGAAATGAGAGACTGCTGGGATAGGGTATAGTACATGGACTAGGGTTTGGGTTTGGGACTTTGTAAAATAGGAATTGGGGGTATGGGATCATATGATAGGATTATGAGGGGATTAATGAGGAAGTTTGATGAGTTACTTTGGGAATGGGGGACAGCGGGAAGTGAGGAAAAGAGTAGACCTTGGTGACAACACTGTTTTCAAAACCCTAAGCAATGTTTCTTATTGGCAAGAGGGAGGTTTTTCAAAGTCTTGTTTCAATGGGCATGAACCATGAACCCACCACATTCACCATCAAAAACTAAGCAAAAGCAATGGAGGCGAGCCTACCTGGCAAATTCATGTGAAGATTAGGTGATTTAATGAGTTTTCAAACCAATTTTGGACTCCCCACTGATGCACCGCGCTCATCACCGAGTCCGCAGCGTGCTCCCTATGCACCGTGCATGTGTAAATTTACACTGGCCATTGGAGCCCAGTGCGTCGCGCGCCTTTCTGTATGGGTCGCGCGCACCCAATGCGTAGCTCGCTACATAGTGCATTTTACAGGAGGCGTTTGGAGGCCTTCCCAGTGTCCAAATAGGGTGCAGGATAGCGCGTTGGAAAGGTATTTGAGTCTAAGTTCCAACACAGCTAGAATTGTTCAATTTGGAGTTCATTTGCTTTGTCAAAGATCAAATATTCCAAGACTGGTCAAAATGTGCCAAATGAGGCTGCCTCAAGGCAGAGTGCTGTTGCAGTCAACTTTTGGATGTCTTCCTCAATTCTAAATTGAGCTCATGATAGTTTATTGGAACGATATTTTTGTCTAGTTATCCTTTGACTCATCAAGAAAGTTATTTGGCCAACCAAGCTAGGAGAAAACTTGATTTTCCCAAGGTCACTTCAGAGGCGCATCAATTCTCCCGAGGCGATTGTATTTTTGAGATTTCTCTAAAAGCATGACACCTGTGTAAAAAGTGAAGGAGGTTTTTCTTCCTTGTCTTTTTGTGGACAAAAATGTCTCTCATTTTTTCAAAATGCATCTTTGATTGCTCTGGAACATCTTTTGAGTGAAACTTATCCCGATGTGTGAAACAAGGGATTTTGTCGAAAATGAAGTGAAATGAAGGGGATAAGGGGATTCTAAATTCTTGGGGAAATTTTTGAAAGTAGGGAGGGATGTTAGGAAGCAAGGGAAAGTGGAATCTCATATATCGAGCGAGGGGAATGGGTCTAAAAGGGAAAAACACAGGCCTAGCCTAGAAAATTGCCAAGTTGTGGCAAGAAACTAGGGTTTGTGCAAAAATGAGGAATTCGGGGGATCTCAGTGATGGGAAGTGTTTAATAAGGTACATGAAGGATAGGAGAAGGTGTATGAACATATGGATACAAGTTTTGCTAATGATTTGACCATTCAAGAGAAATTGCCTTCAAAACCCTAGGAGAGGGAAATGAACCTTGCCTAGGCGCAACAGAGGCATGAACAAGGTGTAAAATGACCCAATGGAACCTGACATGATGATAACAACCTTCTGAAAGATGATAGACTCAACTGAAAAGTGACATAGACTGACATTTGGGCAACTTTGAAAGGAGTGAAAGCAAACCCTAGACATAATGCCTAGTGACCAAATTTTGCTTGAAGACTCACTGAAATGACAAAATTTGACCTTCATACTCTGAGACCACTTTGTAAGAGCATATTTGATCACTGGAGGAAGGCTGGAAAGATTGAAACTAACATGGGGATAGAGTGACTAAATTTGGAGTTTTTAGATTGAGTTCAAACATTATTGCTAGTGACCTGAACTTCACCTTGGAGCTGATAGAGATATGGGGGAACAAGGCTCAGATTGAGGAAATGTCATCATATTTTGAGGTATGGATGAGAGATTATGCTATGATTGATATAGTTCCAAAAGAAATTGGGCCAACATTGAGTAATGTGTGTATAGGTGGAGAGGGTATTGCAAAAAGGATCAACAAATTCTTAATATGCCAATCACTGTTCCTACTCCTTCCAAATCCGTAAATTATGATTCTTGCAGACAACATATTGTATCACAAACCAATCATGTTGGCCTGGAGAGGAGACTTTGATTTTAGATCTTACCCTTTCAAATTTAATCTGAGGTGGGTGCAGATGAAGGAATTTGAAAAACTCATGCATTTGGTTTGGCAGAGGCCAATGCTTACAGGAACAAACAACTGCTTGAATGTTATTACAAACAATCTCTCTCGGTTGAAAATGGAAGCCCGAGAATGGATAGTAGGAAAAAAAGATAAGAAGATAAGGATATCCAGGACATTGATGTTTCGATCAATGAGATGAATGACCCTGACGACCCTCTGTATTTCTCGGCATTATAGAGGAATAATATCATAGAGTTGGAAGGAATCAAATGCGAGGTTCTATTGCATAAGGAGAAGGATATCCAAATGAAGAAAAGGGCGATTTATGTATGAGCGCGAAATACAAATTCATAATTTTTCCATAATCAATTTAATCATAAGAAGAAAAATAACTTTATCAAAATCATTGAAAAGAAGGATGAAAATATAATCTCATCACAAGCATCGCGGAGGCAGAGGCTATGCATCATTTCCAGGATCAATACAAGGAGATGAATTTGGACTTCTAAGCACAGTTGGCATTTGTATCCCATATGCCGAAGTGGTTCTCGTGGGAGGAAAACAATCAAATCAATAGGCTGGTCATAAAGGAGGAACTGGTAGACACTATGAAAGAATCGACAAAGGAGAAAAGCCCAGGACTGGATGGCTAGGGTGTGGAGTTGTTTATCCACTTTTTCAAATTTGATTATAAATAAACTATTGGCAGTGATTTAGGAGTCAAGGATTAAAGGCTTTATTCCTAGGGCTATTAATTTCACCTTTATCGCTATTACTCCAAAGAGGAAAAGGCCTCAAACATTTGTGCATTTCCAACTGATATCACTATGCAATATAGTGTACAAACTAATATCTAAAGTCATTGCGAGGAGGTTGAAGCCGATACTATCAAATTCATCTCGGAGGAGCAATTCAGGTTCATCGAGGGAAGACAAATTCATGATTTTATTGGTATTGCAGAGGAGGTTATGCATACCATAAAATCCAGGAACCTAAAGTCTTGAATGGTAAAGGTTGATTTGATGAAGGCATACAACTGTGTAGACTAGGAATTCCTCAAATTGATAATGATCAATGTGGGTCTATCCATACCGAACATTGGGTGGATTATGGCATGCATCAAGACCACAAATTTTGCAGTAATTATAAATGGAATCCTGTCCAAATTCTTCTCGGCCTACAGGGGATTGAGGCAGGGGTGTGCCATCTCGCCTATGTTGTTCCTTATGGTAGTTGACATTCTAAGTAGAAAAGTGAGGGATGAAAAAGCAGTAGGGGCATTCTCAAGTATTAAAGCATAGAAAAGAATCACCATTACACACTTAATGTTTGTATATAACCTCCTATTCGGAGGCCGTGCTACCTTGGTTGAATGAAATACTATCGATTGCATCATCACATCATTTGGTAGAGCTTCAGGGTTGTGCATGAATGGTTTGAAGTCTTTTATCATCCCATTGATAGTGCTAGACCCAACAACATGTCAAGGGGAACTCCCTGGAAAGAATTCCCAATTAGACCTGAGATAGTTTGGTGTAGGAGTCTTAGCAGTGGGTCGTAAGGTAATGCCTTGACCTCAATGTCACACAGACATAGGTAAGATAACTCTATCAGTTGTAATGGTGTGATTGATGCAAAGAGTCAAGGAATGTGTACGAGAGGTTCCAACACTTCGAAGAGAGAGGAAGGTGAAGGTGAGTTCCAAATTGAAAGGGATCAGTCCCAACTTGTCTAGGAATGCACCACACAAAGGACATGCACATCTTTCAATGGACCAGTCTACTCGAATGCGACAGTCACAAAAAAAAGGTAAGATAACATGAAAAACACTCATGGATCAGTACAAGATGAGTGTGACGGTTGATATAGCAAGGTTCAAGTGTAATGTCTGTATGATGTCCGACAGACTAGTCGACATGAACAGTAACAACATTAACAACATATGCAACACAATATCAATAAGACTCATATAATTACATGTGAATTAGTCCATACACAAGCACACAATTTAAACAACATATATCATTAAGGAAACGAGAACAATCCAACTACAATAACAACATATACATGAAAAGTTTCTAGCTCTTAATATTAGAGAAGTGTCAGTCACAATCATACAATACACCATGTAAACTTGCTAGCCCCATCAGTGGAATGTTACAACCACATCCCCATGCTCCTCTAAAGAGATGTACTAGCACCGTGTAGTGGAGAAGCCAAGGTGTGTTACAATACTGCCCAAATCCTCTTCAAGATAATCTTAATAGAAGTATGACTCACCAAAATGACTATACAATGAGTTATGAGGGACTATTTATAGAAAAGGGTGGGGTGACTGTTGACATTCCCCTTTGTGACCATTCAACTACCCTCATGAATCTTTGCCTACTGTATGACTGTTACATCCAACTGTTGACAATCTACTTACACTTGACATGAATAAACATTACAATGCACATGTACTCATGTGAGAGAACATGGCTTGAACAAGCCTTGCAAGACATCACTAACACTTGACCCACTGTGGTCAGACCAAATATTTAACATGCTTGTGATGGTGAAGTTGGTGAGCTTATGCCAAGCTTCATCATCCATTATGGTGTGCATGTACCTCATGGTGACATCTTGCTAAAGTGAACTCTTGCCTCCATTGCAACCTATGCATTGGTTTGACCCCTTCATCCAACTCATCTACTAACATGCACATAGTCTTCTTGGGTACAGTTGAACTGGCAACACACTAATGCATAGTGTTTGTGCTGATCTTCAAGTGTGTGCTAGTGGTCATGTGCATCAACTTGCCGAAGTGCATGTTCAGCCCCAGTTGGACTTGTTTCTTGTCTTCGGCCTGCTGAGGGTGTTGAATGGGTTGGATTGCATGTGTGTTCTAAAGGACATGCATGTTGTTGGATACTTTGCATGCGATCAAAAACATTGCTCACGATGTTTCCTCTGTGTCAACTACTCAAATGGATCCTTAACTTGTACCAGTGCAGTTTCATCCATGAGTACATATTGTGCCCACTGCTATTCATGTTCTTGCTGCAACTCATTGGACTATCTGTGCAACTTCATTTTCTTTCTGAGTTGCTGCTTCAGCACATGCAACTCCTTCTTTTTTCCATCTTCTTCATTCACGCAATCTTCATGTCATGTTGTCACTTCATATCCTAAGTCTCCAAAGTTGCTTTGATCTTGCAACTTTGCTCCACCTCTATGTTGTCAATAACTTTCCTCTTGCATTCGCTATGTTCATTTCATTTGTTGTGTTCGATGCATTTGGTATGCTACCTTGAGCTACTGTTCATGATGCTTCTCACTATGATGTTGCTGCTTGATGTCCTTATCCATGAACAACTTGATGTCTTCGAGAGTAGGCAAGCTCATAGACACTTGATTGAATGCATCCCCAAGAGTGCTCTGAACGGTGTCTTCATCTTTGCTCTCCTGGAAGCCATTGTACATGTACTGCTGAGAGGCTGATGAACACCTACGATACCTGGAGATATGGAAGAACTCATAGCAAGAAATATATCAATCAAAAACTAGAATTAACATGGGAACTTACTTGCAACATACCTGGGTGAATGATCATGAAGGTTGCACAATTTCTTCCAGGAGGTCGGGAGACCGACTGCCAGGACTGCATAAGACACAGTTCAGGCTACTCAGAGACTGACTAACTACTGTCACTATGCAATGCATAGTCTAGTCTGGCTGCTAACTGCTAGGATTGCACATTGTGCAATTCCAGCTGGGATGGACTACTAGCCCAGGGATAGATTTTCACAATTTCTCGAACTAAGTAGCCACTATCCTCCAAAAATGCTCAAAACAGTCATGAAGGCTAGTTTTGGGTAGGAATGTCTAAATATCAAGAGGAAAGTGAGCCATCCTTCCATAGATTGTGCAATGCAGCCTTGGTGAAGGTAGAGTCTGGGGCAAGGTTGGCTTGACTCGCCGACAGGTAATTGAAAGCAACTAAGACAGCAAATGCATGGAGAAACTAAGTGATAGCAGAAGTGATTGATAATGCATGCAAAACAAGAACGAAATATTCAAAAAACAGATCAATATGTATGTGGGTGAGGTAGTTCACCGGTTGGGCGAACGTCCGTGCAAAACAGTTTCATGCCCGCGACAGTATTGAGATAGCAATGAAAATTGAAACAGAGCTAAGACATGCTAGAACACATGTAAATGACAAAAAGCATTCAAATAAATCAAGAAAACAACACTCACACAAGTGAATACACAAAAAGCGACAGAAATGTAGCACAAGGCATGGGAAGCGAGCTTACCCCAATACAACTGAGTTGAATGTACCGACTACTCCTAAATGTGATGTGCGATGTCAAAGCTACAAGGTTGATGTGAGGAATAAGCTCTCTAGTATCTAGTTGATGAGTTTGGATAACATCAAGGTTGTTATGTGCATGCCACAAATCTAGGGGAAGCGACACTTGGAGGGAGGTTTTTGAATTGTTCCTTGCATCTAACCTCCAACTGCTAAACATATATCCCTGAAACAAGGGATGCCTTCACATGTTGCCTTGGGAGAAACAACCCATGCATGCAAGTCTATTTTGCTCAGTCCCAGAGGGAACATGTCAACTCATCTGCACATACAAGAGACTGCTTGACCATTAGAGAAAAATGTGCATTTCTGGCTACAAGCTGGGCTAGCTGCCTAGAAAAATTTCACCATTTCTTGGCTGAACAACTGACTGCTCCATAGATTTGCTCAATTCGTGGGCTAAATACCCTACTACTATGAAACTTTGCACAAATCTTGTTGGGAGGGTTGGTTGGCAGGATTGGGCAATCCTGGAGCCCAACAGGCTGTGAGATAGGATTGCGCAATTTCTGGAGGGAAGGTTGGTTTCCCTCCAGAAATGTGCAATTTTCAAGGGGAAGCTGCTCAGCCTGTAGCTGGACCAAGTCCAGGTGAGTAGCCTATGAAGGGAAAAGACCAAACTGTGATCGACAGGCTACCTTTGAGTAAGAAAGACACTAAAATTTGAGGACTTGACGAAGCAAGGAAAGTTGGTGTGAAGGTTGGTAGGGAGGCTCCAAAGCAGGTTAAGGCAAAATTTTGGAGGGTGGTTGTATCCACTACAACACATCCACAATGGGAACGTCGATCCTCAGATAGAGGATATTAGATTCCACATAGACGTGGAGGTGAGACACTTGGACTAGAGCTGCACATAATTGTGTTTCATCTTGGAGCCCAACCATTATAACATCATGGACTGGGAATGGTTAGTAATAAGGTTCCAAAAGAAGCTGGATGGATGGAAAAAGCGATAGTTGTCTTTGGGAGGTAGGATGATAATGTTAAAGTTGTTCCACAAAACCTTACGGTATATTGGATGCACCTCTTCCAACTGCCAAGAGAGATCATTAAAAGGATCTAATCTGTTATGGGCCAATTCATTTGGAATGGAAAATTATCTTGGGGCAAGTATCATCTTGTTAAATGGTCACAAATAGCTAGACCCATTGTGAAAGGGGGATGGGGCATTATTGATCCATCTGCCTTCAATAGTGCCCTAATCATAAAGAACATGTGGAAGGCAATATCAGGATTAGGCATATGGTCAATGATCCTCACTGAAAAGTACATGTATGGATAGTCTTTCACTGTTTGGATTTCGAGAGGCGCCAACAAGAAGACCAACTCCTCCTACATTTCAAGGAGTATGATGAAAAACATTTGATGGATGATGGGATTAGTCCAGTGGGAGCCAGGAGATGGGATAATCATCAAGATTGTGTTAGGGTCCCACCCTAACCCCCTTATCTATGTAATGGGACCACGTCATAGTTAAGAGTCAATAAAGCCCATATTAATAATTGTAAGTGGCTAATCCGCAATTAATAAAGGAACCACAGTTAGTTGCAAATGGGCCATAGTATTAGATAGATGGTATTAGTAATAAGCGGTATTGACCCGTGGTATTACTCGTAGGAGTCATATATAAAGGATAGTAACTCCCTGCGAGGAGCATCGTGTCTTATGTTTTTCATCGAGCTCTGCTCTATTGGAGGTTTCCCCCTCGAAGAGGCAAGTGAACATTTCTCTCTGAATAATAAAGTCATTGCCATTCTGTGTTCTCGGTCTATTTTCTTCACATATTCCGTATTTGGGTTTCTTTTGCAGGTTAAGAAGCATGACAAGTGGTATCAGAGCTCTTTCCAGGGCCGGTGGGATCTCCATTTAGTAGCAAATTTTTTTTTTGGCTCAAGACGTGTTCCGGCGTCTTTAAACCACGGGATATGTCGTTGAGTGCATAAATCTGTGGATTTGGGGAGGCATGCACGCAGGAAATACAAGAGGTGGTCACATCTGTTGGACTCCCTTGTAACCCCTATGGGTACCCCTTCGAGTAGTAGCGCATTAGATAGAACCGCGCACGGACTGTCTTCCACGTACCCTCTGGGTATATCGGAAGCCCCATAGGCTCCCTAAAAACCTCGCCATAGATAAACCAGCGACCGTCTTGCGGCTACAGTACACCGAGAAAAACACTTGGAGAGATTACTCACCCGTACGATAGGGTAGACGGGTGGTACGGCTAAGGGTATGGTCGACCCTCCTTAGTTAGAGCCCTAAAACATTGGGCCGAGTACTACAGCCAGACCCTTATGTATATTGCGATCTGTAGCACCTGACACTCCTCAAGACCCTAGGTCCTTTTCTTTTTAAGCATAATCTCTTCCAGATCCGCTTGAGCAAAGGAGTACAGTAGCAGCAGACATCGGTCCCAACCAGCCAGTTCTCTTAGATCCAGCAGACTAGAAGTGTTGTGCAGGGTTCCTATACCAGGGTATAATTGTCGCAGGAGTTTTGGCCGCATTAACATTTTGAGGATTTGGCGACTGTAGTATTGATCAAGAAGGAGTAAAACTCCGCTAGGAGTAAAAAAACAAAACAAAAAAACAAAAAAAAAAGTCTGAGATATTCCAGGACGCTTATTGGTGATATAGCCCATTAAAATCAGGACGACGAGCTGAGCATGGTGGTACCATTCAATTAATCAGGCAATTTTTTTTTTTGGCGGACCCAATTTTTCATCACGATGGTGTATGGTAGCAACTAGAGCTCAAGCGATGGCCAATGAAAGGATGGACAAACTGGAAGAAACGGTGAACAAAATCCACACTCAGCTGGACAAAATAGATCTGGATAACATGAACACCCTACTTACAGGAATGAGTCTCCAGCTAGAGAAATTGCAAGGTAAAGGCAAGGAGGATTTTATGTCAAACGGCAAGGAGTAAGCCCACGAGGAGGGGTATAATGGCTATGAAGTCATTTACGGTGAATCTAGCCACTCTCCTCACGTCTGGCACACCCATCCACCACCCAATCAGCAACTTCCTAAGTTGGATATGCATAAATTTGACGATTCTCACCCAGCAGCATGGCTAGCACAAATGGACTAGTATTTCAAATTGAATCAGATCCTAGATGATGCGACTAAGCTTGTGTTGGGGAGCATGTACTTCGACAATGAACGGTGGAAATGGTGGGAATGGCATCAGCG